>JBBPCS010009398.1:0-31025 GCA_037974645.1 Hollardia meadi | reverse complement strand
CAGGATAGTGAGAAATAAGTAAAGTACACTAATGTGATTTAAGTAAGCATAGGTATTACCTTTTAGAGTGTAGAATCTTTGAGTCTCAAAGAAATGCTGTTGTCTACAGTTGCAGATTGTTACTGATGAACTCATTAAGATATCCTTCCATTCTATTTTGCTTTGATTTGTACAGTTCCATTCTTCTCCGATGATGCATGTTTACATTCAAACTCACTATCCATTATTCAAATGGAACACAAGGGCTGCCAACATTCAAACCAGGTTTTAAAACCTGTTATTGATCCCAGACTGATCGATCAGTTTAACAACAACAACTTCACACAGCAGAAGTGGTTTTATTCATTAGAGAAATTTATGGCGTCCACTCAAAGACGCTACTCCTCAAAGGAAAATCATCAGCACCAAAATAATGAACGATAATTGAGAATGATAATGGCAATTCAAATCCAAAGTGCCAGTATAATAATAAATATTGAATTATTTTTCATCAATTAAATCAGATTGAGGCCACCTTTGCCTGCAGGCTAAATGTATCCTAATGCCGGGCTCAAACTACAGGAGTTTCAGGTCCTGATTTAATTTAATCCCAAATAGCCCCTCGCAACAATCAGAGGAGAAATCCGCAACAACACACATTATCTGATAAGATGAGGAATATACAGATCCAGTCTTAAACCTGGATCGAACTGCTCGCAGACTCATCTTTGAAACTCAGGATTTACAATCTGATTACATTACTTACATTACTTTCTGAGCTGGACCACAATAGACAATGAGAGAGACAACCCGGAGCAGCTGATGGTAGCGGTAAACATTCTATCATCCTTGAGGCTAATGTTAGCTAGCATACTACTTTTGACAGAAAATGAATCTCACGTCCAGTTCTCACTTAGGAATAAACAGCCCCTGTTCGCCACGTCTCACTGATTATTAAACATTAAATATATTGTCTTTGTACTTGCAAATCATTGCATTCTGTTGTTATTGACATTTTACATAATGTCCCAACTTTTTCGGAATTGGGGTTGTAACATAGTGTACAACATAAACTCATTATGTGGACAAAATTTATGTAAACTCACAATTTGATTGTTTCAATTCTGCATCATTAGACATACACCAATCAGCCACAACATTAAAACCACTGACAGTTGAAATGAATAACATTGATGATCTCGCTACAGTGCAATATTCTGCTGGGAAACCCTGGATCCTGGCATTCATGTGGATGCCAATTGACAAACCATCTGCCCAAACACCCTTGCAGATCAAGAACACCCCCCATGGCACCGGCCCACCCCAATGACATTGGTCCCCCAGCAGGTCCCCCATTCAGACAAATGGAAAAACTGTGCTTTTGGGTAATTTGGTACCTAGCAGGATCAACCTTCAAATCCGAAAGGTGTGTTGTTCCTATTCCCTGGAGAGAGACTTAGTGTCCATCACAACGCTCAGTGATGAGCAATGTGATAAACATATACAGGGCAAATGCTGCCATGCTGATATTCCTACCCAATTAGCATTATCCTACATTCACCAAGCAAATGTGCTGTTTGTTTGTTATTTTAAATGCATGTCTGAATAAAACCAATAGAGGGTCCAGTTAGTGTTTGATTTATTATAGTGTGGTGTGTGATGTTTGCTATTCAGTAGAAACATTTACAGATTATTCAGATTGATTAATCAATCATGTCAGACATATTCAGGCTTGCAAACGAAAGGGAGATTTATTTAGAGTCAGATGTTCAGTTTCTAACAAGGATTCCGTTTTGTTCATATGTGAACAGTTTATGCAATTCTTTTGATTTTTTTTCCTGCATCACTTTAAATGAGATTGGGGGAAAAAAACTGAATTTGAAAGACATTTAAACCCACTTTATGATTAGAGAACAGAAGTGAGCAGCTGAATTACTTTATCCTAGACTTGAAGCGGCAAGGCTTCATCCACTTAAGGTGCCCTTTGTTCCGTGATTGAAAAGCCTTTGTATTCACTGTGGAAGCCTTATTGCAGAATCAGTTGGACCATGCCAACAACATACCACAAGAGGAGTGCCGCTGATTATCCATAACTGTTGATAAGAGTCCAGCACAATCAACAAATCACAATCAATTCTAAATTCTATCCTCTTGACCTGAACAAAGCAAATTCCACTTGACTGTATGCATGTATAAACTAAAATCACAGTCACTGGACCCATGGGGAGATCAATACATTTTTTACTTCCTAAATGTTTTGGTTCTTCAGCAGAGATCAAATTTAGCTTAACAATCAATGTACAGTTACCAAACACCAGACCAGATCATACCATCTCCCTTTAAGCAACAATATTCATTTACATATAACAGGATACAAACTGTGTTTTTCTTCAAACTGAAACTCTCCAACATCATATAACAGCAGCTGAGTTTGGCCAAGTTTTGTCCTTCTGAGTCCATCTGCTTCTAACCAGTGTCATACATGCCCATCATTACATCCCCAGTTTGCAAACTCTCAATGTAATCGAGACCTCTATTGAACAGTAGCTACTGCTAATATAATAACTGGTGCTGCAAAAGACACAAGATTCATATAAAGGCATGCATGTTTGTTTAGCTAATTTAACTATAGAGCTTAATTAGCAAAGTGTAATTATATAGTTAAAGGAGCAATTTGTAAGATGTGGAGTCTCATTCCCAGGCTTTGGGTTGGTAGGTCGGGCCTGGGACCAATCTAAAGCCTCAGTATTTGTCGACCCGGGAAACCCAAAGCATCAGTATTTGTATGTCTTGTGTTAATTCACCTGTGTATACCTGTGATTATGACATATATCTATACCATTATACCATTCATACACTCCTATCTGTATCAACATTGTAGTGTTTGCCTTCACAAGTAAGAAGTAAGTGCTGTTTTGGTACTCTTAGCTACATATATGTTGCACTTCACGTAATATGTTACCACACATAATTTGCATCTTAAATTATACAGGCAGACACTGTCTAAAAAACATTGTATTTACAGGTAGTTACAGTTTTACAGTTGTGTTTTGTGATTTTACTCATCATGTATCCGACCTGTGCATCAATTAGTTGTTTAACATATGTTAAAGGTGTAATATGTAAAAAAAAAAATTAGTTTAAAACATTTTTAAAAATTATTAAAATTATCAATAGAATATGAAGAAATAACAGTTTTAATGTTATGTCAAAGACATTTATCTATTGTTTTTGCAGTGATATCCTCTGAAGTTAGCATGATAACCAGCTAGCCCCAGCCTGTTCTGTCTTGTAATACCACTTTGAACCTCAAGGGGCGATAGTGAGTCACTGTAGTGTCCAGTCAGCTCTTAGTCCAACAACACCAAGGTGGTTTTCTTGCCACCTCATGGCAGCTACAGTTAGCAGCTGTTAGAGGTTACTTTGGTGATATGCTGGTCCTCGACGGATTGACAATTCTTACATATTGCACCTTTAAACTAAGCATTTGTGAATTTTGTGAATAATTATTCTGGGGAGCTCAAATGATAAATTGGGAATGGGTGAGGAGAATATACTGTCCCTAAATTACTACATGTACAGTCACAGTGCAGTTACTTTCTAATTGCAACTTGCTGAAATTTATTTTTTTCTAAATGCACTAGCTTTTTTCTAAGACAGATATTTAAGGATACGTCCAATTAACTTATTAATTAAAAGTTAAAACTAATGTAAGCTGATAACATTTTAATGTTTTGGTATTACCACTGTATGCCTGTAACCCAAGCTTGTCATATAAGAATATAAGTACCTCTGTGAAACAATATTCTGTGCACAGCACTTGAAACTTTAATTCTCCAGCAGCAGCTCCATCTTGGAGTGACCTTTCAGAAATGACACAGAGTGTCATATGTTAGTGCCCGACTGCTGTAATGACCTGAAAGTGTATTGGCTCTCCCTCTTTCTCTTCCTGTTGTTATGTACCAGACACAGTGAACATGCACAGGTGCAAGATACAAACAAAATAAGTTAAATGTGTTCCAGGATCATTAAAAACCACTAAGTTTTCACTAATGAGTGTAGTTTGTCTTGCTTCTTCATTATTCTGTAAAAATCAAAGGGCGAATCTATTAGCATTTACATTGCATATCGTTGTATTATATGTGATGTATGTAGGGTAGGGGGTGTGTTTGCCGAGTGTCTAGTGAATATATTATGTTTTTTCCCTGAGTGTGTTGGTGTGTGTTAAATTAAAAAAGTCACACTAAACATTGTGAGTTATAGAAAGAGTTTGGCAGTATACAAGGCAGCAGGGAATCTATTACCAGAAGCATTTTTCTTCCCAGGTCGCCTGTGGATGGAGCAGCGAGGACTGAATCATGCCAAACTCTCAAGTCACCTACCAAACTTAATTTATATACATTTCTAGGTGAAAAAGATGACAACACTGTGGTGCTAGTTAAAGTAGATCAATTGTAAACATGTCAACTGACCTTGAAACGCATTTGGACCTCAGTGGCACTTGAACGGCTACATACCATAAATGTCCATAACAAAGAAGGCAGCAGGGGACTGTTGTTGCTTTAAAAGGGGAATCAGTTTGTACAAAGAAAGCTAAATTGAAATTGTCCTACAACAGGATATCCATTGAGATCAGGATTATGGTGACACCAATTAAGATATCACAAAATCCCAACATCATTGTTATCTTTGGTTTCTCTTGACGAGGATTATATGTGGGGAAAGGTTTATGTCAATTTGGGGGGGGGGGGAAACAACAAAAAACAATAAGAAGCAGAATTTCCCGGTGCAGAAGTACAGATACAGTAAATATCTATTTCTATATCTTATGCCTGAGCACTGCCTGAGCACTGAGTTCACCTTTTTAAACCACTGCTACCATTCACTTTGACGTCTGATGTTGTCCCACAGGAAAACTCACACACAGATAACCACAGGGCTTGAAGGCTTGAATACAGAAGTGTGAAATCCAACTCAACAGCTTTCTGGAAGCTGTCAAAAATTCAGCTTCTCCATGCCACAAATTCTGCAGTGCCTCATGAGGATGGAAATAAAACCGGGCTGATGAGCATTATGTCTCTCTCTCTCTCTCTCTCTCTCCTCCCTTCAGGGTTTCTGTATGTCAGAGATGAATATGTGAAAAGGGAGTGTTATATTAGGCTGCAGGTGCTGAATTGAGGTATTAGTTTCTTAACCGAGGGGGAGCCTAGTGCAAATGCTTGAAATCCACACAGCTCCTCGTCACTCTCCCCATATGCTCTTACCTCTTAGCTCCCAGTTGTTCCTCTTCCTCCCTTTCCTAAACTCATGTCTAATCTCTCACACTCTTAGACTGAGCATGCTTCTCTCTCTAACCTTGCAGAGAATTTTTTTCCTCATTTGGTTTTCCTTTTCATTAGTGGTGTGTTTGCCTCTAAACTTACATTAAACATATTTTATTAACTAATCACCTTTACATCGCAGCATTACTGGTTGTGAGAATCCCCATATTTCCTCATCACATTTCTCCATATGCGGCTTACTGAACAGTATAAATGTAAAAGAATTTCATTTGAATTCCTTCAAACATGCATTCAACAAATATTCTACATACTCAGAGCTACGTGTTTTATAGCTGAACAGTGGAAATGTGACAAATATGTATTTGTTTTCCAGTCATTTCAGACATTTTCACCTGGGAATATGGATGAGGATCTCTACACAGCAGTTTGAATTTGTCTGTGCAACAGAGTCTGGGAATCTATTTAGCAATTTAAATGGGATCAGAGAAGCTTAGAAAGGGCAGTTCTCCAAAACACTTTGTGCAGTCAAACTGATAACTCTAAAGGTTTGAAATCCCTTGTGTGTGTGATAACACATTCTCTTTTCACAGTGCATGGTGTTGAGATACAAGAATTCTGAAGCTTAGGTGTGAAAAAAAAGATTAAACCGTAATTATCTCAGATACTTGAAATGAATGCCTCACACTTTTAAATCTCATAAACACAAGCCTGTGACTCTATTTGATGATAAAACAGTAAAAGTAAGTTTAATTTACAAACACAATGATAAGGGAAACAGCTGCTGGTGGTCTCCTTGGAGAGAGGTGAAAGAAAAATGTGTTGGCAGTGGGAAACTGTACCGTCTTGGAGAAGTAGTAACTGGCAACGCTTTTGTGTGATTGGCTCGATTTTACAAACTTGAAAATTAGCCAGCATTTGCACCTATTTTTAGATGCAGGTGGCAATGTTAGTGATTTTTCATCTGGTGCCATCACCAAGTCAGATTTCTCACTGGCCTTCTCACGTCTTTATGCCAAGATATCTGAAAAACTTAACAAATCATGTGAATATGCCAGGATGATGTATTGGCTAATATTTACACCGGTATATATCATCATCACCCTACAAGTCTGCCAATATGTAACTACATACTGCAGTACTGAATAAGTAAATTAATAATGCTAACAACAATAATAATAATAATCAAAAGTTTTCCACAATTAAATCAAAAGAGCTTAAGAAATTCTGTATACAGGGACCCCATTATATATTTGTAGATTATTTTAAATTATTATTATTTTAAAAAGAATAACGATAGTTAATAGTTTATATACCAGTAGTTTATGTAGATCCATATGGCAATTTATGGGCAGAGCTTTAGCAATGATGCTAACTTTTATTACAGCATATAGCCTCTACTGGCTTGTTAATTTAATGTATTTTTTCTCGTACAAACATAAACATAAAGTAAAAAAAAAAAAAAAAAAAGTGTTGGAGAGAATAATCAGGTGGGGTGGAATAGTTTTTGTTCTATGACAGTAAAATATCAGCATATCTGATGATGACTGATAATCATCTGGGATTGTTCACTAATTGCCTCATTATGATTTGTACTTTTTTCTGTTCTGTGTAAAGGTTCTATCCTCTAGCATTATCCTTCATATTCTCAGTTTTTTCTTATTGACAAAAACATTTCCTTCTTTCAGTTCAAGTCAAAATATAAAAAGCACATTTTTTTAGCATCTGTTTCTTTTCTCAAATCTGTAATCATTCTCACTCTTCACTCAGGCTAAGTAGCATTATTCCTAAGCTGCGTTTCGTTTCTGTGTTGTCTATGCACCTCAATCAACACATTTCCTGAGGTGTATACAGTAATTTATTCAAACTTGGCTTGAAGCAATGGGTGATGCCACAAAAGGCAATACAGAATGGGGGGAATATTCTAAAAAAGAAACAGAGAAAATAAGAGGAGCCAGATGAGAATTCTTATTATTGTGGAGTTTAGAATCATCTGCTCTGTTTTTACTCTGCTGCAATGTCCCAGTAGATCCTATTGGCAATAGTCACAGTCTCTCTAAAGGCTTCGCAGTCTTTAGGGTGCTCTTCAAGAATTTTCTACCTGCATAGTTTGTATTGTTTTTAGAGTCCTTGCTTTTGAGTAAATTTGGGAGTTGCTTAAAAGAGTATAGAAAAGTTTATAGAAATACAACTTTTTAGAGGTAGATCTACATTTCAAAACTTTACTTAAGTACCACAATTAGTCTCTGATAGTAAAAAGCTCAATATTACTTGACAGTGTTCTTTTATTACTGTGTTACACAGTAGGCGATTTGAGGTAGGGATGCAATCCCCCTTGTTAGCAAAATGATCAAACGCATCCCCCTTATTAAGCTACCAATTCCCCTCCACATCCGCCAGAAGGTGAATAAGTTAGCCTAGTCTGCCTGACTCATTGATCTTTTACCTGACTGAGGTTCGAATGTATGTGTTGACTAAAGATGTTATGATTTAGCTCACTGCCCCTTTTGCTGTCAGAAGGCACCGAAGCCACCGCTTTGTTTGGAGACGGAAAGAATGTAATTAAAAGGTACTTGACAAGTACAAAACAAGTATTTCTAGATTTATGTACCAAGCAGGTGTTTACTAAGCATTCCACAACTCTCGCGGTCTTTTGTTTCCCCTGCCCAAACTTGTCCGAAAACATGTTGCTAGCGTTAAATTCAGAATAAGCATATATTTACAAAAAAAATCTATAAAGGTGATGTGCTAAAACATTATTATCTTTGTGTTTTCAATTGTCAAAAAGTATTAGCAAATTGTCTGTTTCATTTATGTTTCACACAGCGTCCCAACTGTCACACTTCTTTACACCCCCAGAGACTTTTCTGTACCACTAGCCCTCAGAAAAGTATTGATTACACTCGCATCTCTTTCTAGCCACCCTCTAATTCTCAACCAAGTTGCTGATGGCTTTCTCTCATAGGCCCTGTGATACATGGCTTAATGTCTCTCTATTCTCAGAAATCTAGCCCTAAAAACTTGTTTCCAACAGCCAACTAGCCTCTTGCCATGATCCATGTGACTCGTACAAGGAACTTGGACGCTACTCTCTTCTGTTCATTTTTTTTTCACAAGGAAGAGAGGGCACAACAGTGAAGGGAAAAGGTAAGGAATAGGAGGGAAAAAGTTAAAGGGGAGACAGAACATAATAGTAGGTATGGGTTAGTTTTCTTTTAAAGCAGAGAAGTCTGTGTCTAATCACTAAATCCTGAGCTATAAAATGTAATTTTTGCCAGTTTTTCTTTGACCCTTTGATACAATCCATTCCTCACCCTCCCTTTGGGGATTTTTGCGCTCATGATTTTCTTCTCATTTGTTTTCTTAATGAATATAATAATGCAGTACATTGTCATTACTGAAAAGGCCTCCGTTTTGGATCCCACGGTTAAATGTTCCAACCATTGCCAGGCTGATTTCTTTCCTGCACACACCCTCCAAATTGCATTTGAATTTACTGAAGTCTCTGCAAACACTGACAACCAGCATGAGAGATTATAGGAATTTACTGCCTGGAACAAATAATCTCTGCTGTCTAGTATGCATGTGAGGTCATGGGGGGATGTTTTCCTACAAAAACACAATTTGCTAGTAATTTCTTGATGAACTATGTATATTTTCAGATATAACCTCTGAATGTAAACCTGTTACATTTCCTGGGTAATATGGTTATTCAGGTTTGTGTAAATTTAGACTTTAAACTCACATTTTCAAGTAATGTCACCTTTCCATCATATCTCCGTAACTGACTCTCAGTTGACACAAATAAAATCCCCTCTATCAAGCTGTTTTTTGGAGCATTTCTCTCTTATGCCGTCATTCCATGCCCTCAGCCTGAGATAAATCTGGTTTATCCTTTTGCAAATACGCATCTCTATTTTCAGCATTTTTCTCTGAAGGCCCAGTTTCCCCTTGCTGCTCATTAAAGTTTCAGTTCAAACTGTCAGGGCAAAGTAGCTTTGACCTTTGTCAGTTGTTTGTGTTGCAGTTTTTAGTGATCAGGAAATCTGAGCTCATTCTGCTTTGTCACTTGAGTCAAATCAGGGCAACGTACTCCACATCTTTTCACAGTTCAATTGGGAAAATTAAATACAGATTTGCATGTCAACCTCTTCAAAATCTTCCTCTCTTTTCCATAACTCTGTTCAACTAATTCCCCCATTCAAAACTTGATGTCAGGAGAATAATACATGATGTAGAACAAACATCACTTTGATTGCAATGATCCAAAACTAGTACCTGGATAACCGTCTGTATTTTCTGGTGGATATTTTTCACTTTCAGATATGCTGGATTGAGGAGAAACCCAAAGTTTTATTTTAGAAGCAACATTAAGTGATTGAAGGAAGCAGCTCAATTGATAGCACATGGTGCAGTGTAGATGACCTTTTGTGTGTCATAAGAGCAAGTAAAATATTTATCTCCTTCCTTTTAGTTTAAATGAGGAAGAATGTCAGGTAGAATGTCAGATAACCCTTCATAATGAAATCACTAATTAATATATGATGTTGTACCCTTTAAGTGAGGTTAAATATTATATAACCAAAGGTTTTCTAGACACCTTCCTCTCTTATTTTGTGTGCATAAGTTAGCTTTGAGATTTCTGAAAGTGAATGACCCTTACTTGTCCTCCACGAGAAGAAATCAAACTCATTCTGATATCTGTTCAATGAAAACCCTGCATTCCTTAACTCGACTTGAAAAATCATCATCATCATGGTCATCAAGATCATCATTATCATCATCATCAAATAAAACTATCTGTGCTTAGATAAGACAGCAGCAGAAACTGTGTGTTTTGCTGCATTTTATGATTCAGTATCACGAGAGGAGTTTGTGGTTCTTGCAGACTTATATATGACTGAATAATTCTGATAATTCAGATTACTTATGGCAAGGTGAAGTTTGTGGTTTCAGCCTAAATTCGGTGAGCAGACTTTGAGAAAAACTCTGTGCCTGTTGCTCTTTTTATGCCTGTTTTATGTAGAGAGGTTTTTAATTGGATCCCTTAGGGGCCCTAGCATCACAATGATCAAATATAAAGAGGAAGACAATGACTTTTCACAACTCTCTTCAGCTCAGCCTGGAAAGTGAACAGTACTGTATTTGCACTGTACCTTTTTCATTTTGCTGTTCTAGTTGAACATGATACCACTGCCGATACCCGGATATATAACTTATCTCACTATAGCTCAAAGAGCAATTTGTGCATGTGTGACATTTGGATTTATTTTGTGGATGTTTTGGATACCTGCCAGTCGGCCAGTGGCAGCACCCTTGAGATTGAAGATATGTACTCATACACAGTTGATGGACCACAAACTTACAGGTTTAAGCCAGCTAACTGTCCAAGTGAGGAGTGGAAATAGGCACAAGTGAGAAGAAATAATGTGGAAATTTAGTTGTGGTGTGATAAGATCCTGTGGTGAACTTGACATGTGAGTGGGTGTGGGGCTAGCGTAAGCTAATGTTATATACTTCACTATGAAATAAGCAGTTGCAGTGGCTATAATTTTACACATTTCATACCACTCACTTACCATCATGCTGAATTTGTCCTGACTGAATGATAAGTCAAGCTGGTGCCAGACAGTTTTCAGTTTTGTGTCGGAAGATATGTTCACCATTTTGGAGCAAGGACAGCAAACAGTCAGGATTTTGTTGCGCAGTAGGTGGACCTTGTTTTTAGCGAGAGACAATTAAATGTTGGGGTTTTTTTTGTGAATTCTTGAATTGTTCTCCAAGTGCTGATCTCATTTTGACAATTATGCTGGTCAACAATTCTGTTGTGCAACGTTTCAGAAAGCCTAATTCCAATGCTGTTTTTTTAAACAAAATTGTAGTCGCATTTCAGTAAAAGATTTGAAACTCGTCCAACAAGTGACGAGTAAATTATTGTTTTGCAAAACAAGTGCAGGAGTAACAGCTGATTCCTACCAGCAGAAACAGGAGTCTGACTCCTAAGACAATCACAGATCACTTTTTGAGACAAACTAGTTTCAGGGAAGATGTTAAGATTTGAATGATGGTGATAAAGCCAGGTTACTATTAAAGACAGCATGATTTGGAAGAAGATATGTTTGCAAACATGTAGAAGTGTGTAAAATATAAATAAAACAGAATATGCTAATTTGTTCATCCTTTGTGACATAATTGAAAGCAATAGGGAAAAAAAAATACATTTATTGTTTTATCTAATCGACTTCATTGATTTTTGTGAATATATGCTTCATTTGAATTTGATGCCAGCAACACATTTCAAACAAGTTGGGACAGGGGCAACAAAAGACTGGAAAAGTTGTCTAAAGCTCGAAAAACACCTGTTTGACACATTCCACAGGTGAACAGGTAAACTTGTAACAGGTGATTGGGTATGAAAAGGGCATCCTTGAACGGCTCAGTCATTCACAAGCAAGGATAGGGTGAGGTTAAACCACTTTGTGAAACACATGAAGGTTTAGAGGATATTATATTTACTTACATTTTATACAAAGTACCAACTTTTTTGCACTTGGTGTTGGCATATGTGTAACCTACTGTTTGTGGTTATTTTTATTTTTTCATTGATTTTAATTTAGTTTACTATACTACTTGTGCTGCTTAATAAGCTGTAGCATACAGTGGTAAGTGTTAACTATTTCAGTAGGAATCATTCCTAATCATTTATAGCATTTCTACTATTATTTATTGAACATGTGTAGCATTTGAGTTGCATTTCATGTCCCCTTGCTGCAGAGTGATAATATTAGTTCCTACCTACCATTGTATTGGGGAGGGACAGTTATTAGTGTAACAGAGGGTAGAGAACATGTGCAGAGTTTGAGAGGGAAGAAGTGTTGTGAACCCTGAGATGGTAAAGTTGGGTGTAGGCCTACACTGTCCTGCCGTGTTGGTGTCGATAAAGGAAAAATAAAGATCAGTTACACCAAGAAAAGTTGTAGCCCGCTTGTTTTCCACAGCCCAGTAAGTCTGGGGGACGCTGCCAAACAAGCGAAGAGTGTTACATGTGCAATGATGAAGGGTGACTGGCTGTACTGTCAAATGTGCTTCCACTTCCATTATACATACATGCAAGAATTAAGGTGAATAGATCTACATTTGTTTGTTTCATTGATTTCAAGAAGGTGTTTGACTTAATTAGTAGGGAACTTCTTCAAGAGACTGTTTGAAGTCTGGTGTTAATGGGAAGTTTTACTATGCCATTAAGTCTCTTTATCAAGCACTTGTTGTTCGTATTCAGCTTAATGAGAACACAACTGGATGGTTTTCCCAACAATTTGTTGGGAAGCAAGGAGATGTTTTCTCTCCAACATTGTTCTCCATTTAAATTAACGATGTAGCCCTTCAAGTTAAAGCTTCGCGCTTAGGCGTTAAAGTTGATGATCAGACTGTGGGCCTATTATTGTAGGCAGATGATGTAGTTTTACCTGCTGAGCATGATAAAGAGCTGCAGACTGTGCTGAACATTGTCGCAGAATGGTGTTGGAAATGGAGACTAGCAGTAAATCAAGACAAAACACAAGTAATACATTTCAGTTTTTAATTTCGGCTCAACAGTGCTGTACTGTATTGATCAGTGGAAATGTCTTGGTTTGATGCTGGATGAGCACATGGCATTTAAAGAAGCCGTCAGTTTTTTTAGCTCAGTCAGCAGGTAGAGCGCTGGGATCTGTACTGAACAAAGTTAAGCACTGTGGCAATCCGGGACACTTATACACAACTCTATAATGCATGTGTGTGTCCTGTGCCTCTGTGCAACATCGAGCTATTCGATCTTTTCTGGGAGTCCATAAATTTAATTTGGCCATTAGTGGAGATATGGGATGGGAACCTCCAAACATCAACTCCAAACATCAGGGAAATGTTTCAGCTTTGGAATAGACTTGTGAAGACTTCAGATCAGAGACCCACTAACAAGATATTTAACTGGGACATTTTGCATGGTAATGGATTGAAATCCTTATTTTGTTTTGAATGATTCGTCATTCATTTTCCATAACAGGTTACTTCATCACATTAAGGAGATTGGGAGTAAAATGTTTCACTTGTATAGAGAAAAATCATGTATCTGGTATAAGCAAAAATGGTGAACTTATTTTCTCATAAGGAATAGTTACAGTGTGAAACCTTGTGTGAAGTATAGCAAAAAACAAAGATCCCTGGGTGCACAGTTCCGTTCAAGAACATTACCATTAGCCCTAGAGACGGGCAAATTTCATGTCACTCCGGGGGAGGATAGACTTTGTTTGTTATTTGAGCTAGGCAACACTGCTCAGAATGAGGTTCATTTAATGTTTTGCTGTCCTGTATACGATGACATAAGGGATTTACTTTTCAGTCAAATGCCCTCTATTTATGATGATTTCTCTTGGATGGATGATTATATAAAACTTCAGTTGCGCTTTAGGAAGGGAACCTTTTTTTTTGTAGCACATTTTATTTTCCAAGGTTAGGAGAGAAGGCAGAATATTTTCTTTAAGACTGAGCTGTGAAGTAACCTTTAATTATGTCATGAAATGCAATGTGATGAAATACTTGCAACTGAAGCTGTATTTCTGGTGTCATGTAAACCCATGTGGCTTGGGCACTTTTTGTGCACAACACGAAAATAAAAGAATCAATCAATCAGTCAACGTACAAGAAATCGTGCAAGAAACTTGAATAAGCACAGCATTATGAACTCGAATCGGACACTTTGATTATGACATCTTCATGTCACTATCTTCCATTAATGAATACATTATACAATACAGCCAATGATGAGCTTTTATTTATTATAGCTATTGGTAAAATGAATGTTAAACATGACATGATCCCAGGGATTATTTAGAATGCAGAGTTGTGTTCATTTCTTTATGTGGGATGAAAAGCAATTGAGCATCTTGTCTCTTTTAAATGAAATCCTTGTCAAAACACTCCAGGCTAAACCCTGCTGGTTAACATCTCTCAGTGATGTTTCAAAGCCTCTCCACTTTGTATATCAATACTGTTTTTGTGAATAGCAAATTACATCACATTCCTATTAAGTACTTATCTCAGGCTAATTACAGACAATTAAAGAAAATCCTGTCCTCCCTGCTTTGTTTTCAATAATACTGATTCCTGTTGATTCATTTCCTTTTTTGATTTAGATTAAAGGTTGTGCTTAAGTGTGCAAAATTTCCCAAACATACCCAAATAACATTGTTTAATTGAATAATAGTCCACCAAAGAGGAAGGTAAGTGATGGATAAGAAAACGGGAATGGCATATGAAATGAGGCATATATGTGCCTGGTTTATGTATTTATCTCTACCCAGACTGGGTGTGTTATGAATGACAGCATGCTTACTCAGGTGGAAGGATATTCACGCATGAGAAGTAGGGAGAGACAGACAGAGACAGGCAGAGAGAGAGAGATAGAAAAAGAGTGATGGGATGAATAATTGATGACACAAACTTCTTCAAAAGAGCAATCAAAATCCAGGAAATTGGCGAACATAGACCCCATCTATCCAGCCGAAAGCCAAATTTCAGCTATTATAATATTAATTATGATCGATATACTTGATGTGAACCCTGACATCTTTGTTTATAAATAGTATGATTCAATAGCTATGCAATACAAATCTACTTAATGAATAATTCAATAATTTAAAAAAAGAAGAAAAAAAAACAGACAAGGAAAAAAACCAAGAGCAGCATTAGATAAAACTTAGAGAAGACAGCAAAGAGAATTTGGAGATCAAGACAAATCAAGTAGTCAGGAAAGAGAGGTGAAAATTCATTTAGGATATCTTCATACATATTTCTTCATACTGCAAAACAGCTACACAATCTTGATTTAAAGAATCTGTTGCTCACACTCTAAAATAAAACATGTATTGTTATAAAGTCTACACATTATGGCTAAAAATAACATACTATAACGCTGGAATTTCATGACCCTGAAAGATTCACAAATCCCAGAATGCCTGACACAGCTAAAGGTCGGAAGTTCACGGTCTTTTCATCAGCTGAGCAAGAGAAGCTGCACGGCTGATCTCTGCTGCCTTGCGATCAATAAGCTCCATGCAGTTTGTGTATTTCACTCATCTCGCCTGTATCTGCTCTGCCTTGACTTCCAAACCATTTCGTACATCTGACGCAGCCAAGAAAAGAAAACTCCTGTACTGTACTGTCCCCCCATGGGGACCTGGAACAAAGAGTACTAATTCGATTACTCCCTTGCTGTTTGTGGAAATAAACGCATTGAAGCAGTGATTTCTTGTAAACCTATAGCTTTAACGCTTAGTAGCCACGGCACTGCATTGCAAACCTTCAAGGTTACAGCGGACACTGAGAGGTAATTAAGATAAAGTTAATAGAATGCAGTTATAGTTCAATAAGCCGGTGTTTAATTGACATGCCTAGGCCTGACTTTGACTTCTAATGTCCAAAATTAAACATAAAAACACACGATTGAATTTCACTTTCAGGTCTAGAAACGGATTGAGTGGTCATGCTTTAGGGTACTTAGCTGAGCGAACAGGGCCTGCTTACAAGATGTATACAGCTAATACACATATACACACTCAGACAAAGCCTAAAAAAGGAAATAACAAAACAATGACCCTTCTGTATGGTGAATATGTAGGAAGTGCCTTATATGTCACATGGCCGATGAGTGGGCGAGTGTGACAGCTTTGAGATCTAATAAGGAATTAGGATCATGCTTGAGTGATGAGTGGAGTTGCCACTGATGGTGAAACAGAATTTCATGCTAACAGAACGTACCGTGAAAGCGCCCTGACCTTTTAGCAAATGGGCACAGACTTCAGCACAGTGTACACAAGTCAATAAACGCAAGTGCTGAGCCAAAGTGGATAGGAGGGTTAGAGGAAAACGTGAATACATTTACAAATGTTTTGCACACTTTTATGGTTTTACTGAATGCTACCTTTAGGAAAATCATACTTCTCACTTGGTTACACCTGTATATATATGATATTAATATAAGGGTAGGATTTGTCTTTCATGAGTGTGTCAAACTGATGTAATCTGAAACCTTTTTACTGTTCTTCACGTTTTTATTCTCCATCTTATTTGACATTGTTTATGACATTCTGTCCCTGTTTTTAACCATCTTTCATCAAGTTTACATTCATTTTCTATCCCTGTTTTATGCCCATTTGATGTCTTTTTTATGTGAAGCACCTGGTGCTTGTAATCTTTTTGTTGTAAAGCACTTTAAGCTGCATTTCTTGTATGAAAGTTTATATTATATATATAAAGTTTTTATTTCATGATTCCAGGGCATCAGGAATTGCAAATAGCATGATTTCCATTTTTTTTTTATGATTTCATTGTGTTCAGTGTGCGTGCGTGTGTGCGTGCGTGCGTGCGTGCGTGCGTGCGTGCGTGCGTGCGTGCGTGCGTGCGTGTGTGTTTAAAGCTCAAACAACGTGAAATCCATTTGTTTGCAACGGAATTCACAGGGATTAATTGGATTAAAATGTGCTCCTGGTTGACAGGTTTATCACCTTAACATAAACATCACAGCTAATGCCTGACCCCGTTCCAATAATATGGAGTTAATAGGACACAAATAATGGCATTTATTGGCACCTTTTCTTAAACCTAAGATAAAACTTGTGAGAGTTTTATCTTAATGATTTTTTTGGTCCATAGTGTTTGGAAGCACGTGTACTCACCAGGATGTCTGCTCACAGCCAATTTAGAGTAGCGTCTGTTTTCAAATGGTTCAGTATGTTCTCTCTAAAATATTAATGTTTGAGCTGGAAAGTGACCTATCACTAATTTAGAAATACTATACCTGCGTGGCAAGGTTGAGTTGTGCTGACAGACAGTCTGTTAGTGTGAACGTGCCCTCCACAAACTGTGTTTGGCCAGCGAGCAGTGTTGCATACTGTACTGAGGGATTATTTTGGCAGGGCTTGAAAAGAACGGTTGAGACAGGCTGAAAGCTCTGAGCTGTCTCCCAGTGCTCCTGCTCTTGATGCTGAGTGAAGAGCACAGAAGAGCAGCACATGTCACCCAGGGCAGGAAGTGGAGGCAGGAGAAATGCAGGTTACATGCTTCATTAACCAATACACAACTTGGGCCCCTGACACTTGGCTGCCAGGTGAATTAGTTGTGGATGACAACAGACTGAGGAGGTGGGCGAAGAACACTTTGAGGGCTTGGAAAGGATCTGCCTAATTCATTAATTTCTGTTGACAACAAAGTAATCTAATACTCTTTTGTGGTGTGATCTAGAAAAAAAAGAGATTTTAAAAAAAAGTCAACTAAATGGGGCTGCTGATGGGTTTTCACAATTTAGCAGGAGAAAAATACTAAGAAATGGCGTGAAAAGGGAAATGAGATATTTCATTCCTTTGTGTCCCTTTCTCATGTCATGTATGTCATTATACTCCACTAATTGATTAGTGGAGTGACTGGACGTTAACAGGAAACTATTTTGATAATCGATTAATCATTGAAATCATTCATTTGATGATGAAAAATATCTTTAGTCTCAACCCTACTGTGAATGAATATATATTCTGAGTGGAAATCCTCTGTTTACTCTCATTTGGGTCTTTAACTGTGATTACGAGCTAAAAGAAAATCTACTTGTACGTTGAGGTGGCAAACAAGACATAAAAACTGCAGCAAATCGTTGAATGCTTCTGAGAATTTGATTAACTTTGTGGAATTTTGTTTACCTCTCAGTGACAAGTCTTTGCTGTTTACTGCTACTTTTAAATTAAATTTCCTTCATTGTGTAGAGCCAGAATATTTCCACCTCTAACACTGTGGGTTTATTTCGACCAAACCAGAGTTGGTGAATGTTGGAACGGAGGAAAGATGAACCAAGACGGTTTGGTGAAGATGAAGTTTGAACGAAGTGTGTTTTATGCTGATAAAATGACTGTTTCAAAAGGAGTCTGGTGGCTTTGGCATGAAGCTGGTTACACAAAAAGATCTCAGTCTTTAACAAAAAAAGGTCTTTCTCTGTTGGGATTCTTTCCATAATGTTGTCAGACACTTAGAGTAACAATATGAGCTGATGTTGGCAAAAAAAAAAGCACTTTAAATTGGCATACTTTGACAGTGTGCAATTGCTCACAAGGATTACATCGCAGCCCACAATACACGTCTTTGGCAAATCACATTTGTGGCAGATTGGTAGAGGTGGTTTGAGATACACAATTTTTCAAGGCCCTAACCTCCCAATGCACCATCGTCTCAACATTTGTTCCATTCAACCTGCGCAAGCATAAGCCATAATTGGCATGCAATAATAGCCAGAGGAAGCAGGTGGTAATTCAGCCGGTGTCCTTGCCGTTTCACTTGCCACCAGCTCTGCTACTAGTACTGCTGCTGGAGGGTGTTCAGTTGTCTCCACCTCAGGGCTTGCAACTTTTGAAATATCCAGTCAGCTTTGGGATTTTTGTTAATAGCCGTGACTCTCGCTGCAATTTCTCTCTTTGATATTTTGTGTTTTTTAACCCCAAGATTACATTTTTCTCCAGGCATTTTTGCAAATTCCTTTTTATTAAGTGTGTCCATTCAAGCTGCAACTCTCATGCGCAACAGTCGAAGAACAGCAACTCATTCACTGGACAATATAGACAGACACGTCATACATTTATCAATCACAGTGGCTTTTCAAGATTCACCCACACCCGCCAATGAGTACCAGACAGGCCCCAGGGCTTGAGCCCCCCGGTAAGCCCGTGCATTAAAACGGCAGTGACTGTAACTATGTCAGTGGGCTATCTGTGGAAACAGGAAATAGCCTGTGTCCACTGTGATAATGGCAGATAAAGTTGTGATGAGCTGTTGGTCTCCCTGTGTCATTTAAGCAACAGGAAGAAAATGGCCCCAGCTATTTCAATACGCTAAATCATATACACTGAGCTGTGGCAACCTTATTAAATCTCATCTGGATTTTTTTTTTTACAAATATGACACATACTGTACACTGGGTCTCTGAGTGCACAGTTCTAATCTTGACTACATGGTTACTTTAATTTCATTTTGTGTATTGCACTTCCTTCTTTCTTTATCTAATTATTTTACTCGTCCAATTATCTAAAAGCTCTTTGGTCGTCTTTTTTTTAATCAATACAATCAACTTGACTTTAAACTTCACTTCCTGCCTCCTGTGTTTTCCCTGCCTGTGCTTGATTACCTGCTCTACCTTGATTAGTTTCACCTGTGTCTCGTTACCCCGCCGTCCCTTGTGTATTTAGTCTGGGTGCTCCTCTCACTCTGCGCAAGTTCGTCTCTTCAGTCTTCTGTAAGCGTTCCAGCAATTATTCCTCGTGTTAGTTTTCAGTGTGTATGACCCAGTTCAGTTTATCCACTCTGCCTTCAGCCTCTGTCTTTTGGATACCTTTGCCTTGTGTGACTGCTTACCCGTGTACCAAACTCAGTAGGTATATTGAAGACTGTTTTGATTTGAACTGCTTTCGTGTTGAGTCCTGCTTCGGAGTCCTTCGTCTGTTGCCAGGCTTAACAAAAAGTCCATGTGCACAGTCCTCAAATTTAGCTAATTAGAAAGCGAATTTCGCACTAACAACAGAGATGATTGCAAATCATTTTTGATTAAAAGTGGCCCAGGGTCTCTCTATTTTGAGTCTCACTGGGAATGTTTGAAGTGTAGACTTTTTTTTTTTTCCCTCTGTGCTGGAGCTGACTCAACTTAGCCTAAAATACACCCATGAGCTGACAGATGTTAGAAGATAGCAGTGGGGGATATCTATAATTCCCTGTCTGTCACTCGATGTGATTGAAGACCATGCCATGGAAGGCCTTCTTTAAAAATATATTTTAGAAGATAGTTTGAGAACTTATTTTTCTTATTTCACTGTACTTCACAATAATTGGATGGAACATCGAGCTCCTGTGCTCTGCACAGTGCAGAAACAGAAGTGTACAGTCTTTAAAAGGCAGCACTGATTCCCATAGAGACATTTTAGTGGGTTAGAAAACCCAATGTTATTGGTCAAATTGATTTTTTAGTTATACAGTATTTGTGTTTATACCCATATGCCCTCTTAGTACTTGGTAGGAGACATTAATGTGGTAGTCTTCGAGCATAAATCAGGTGTTGATGTTCCATATTTTGTAGTCAGCAGCATGTCTGCACACTCACAAACACACAAGCATGCACAATGAGAAATGGGTGTCCCGAGGCTGCGTATGGCCAGTAAGCATCTTGGCATGGAGAGTGCTAGCCAGGTCTGAATACGAGAGTTTTGCTAAAGTGATTAATTTTTATAAAATATACACTTATTTTGACCTTGGTGCGGACAGACAGATAAGTCTAAGATGGCCCCCTGAGAAGTTAGGGAGAAAGAATACAACACCCCACCCCACCCCCCGCTCCTTCATAAATTTCTCACAATGCAAGAAGAAGGGCATCAATTATTTACCCCTCCAGACAAGGCCAGTGATAGAGGGAGGAGGGAGGAAGAGAGAGAAAGAGAGAGGTTTAGTATTACAAGGGGTCAATTGGTATCACTGAGAGGGAACATTCATCTTATTTTACATTTCCTGAAACAAGTTTAAGTTATGAGACAAGATGTTAACAACAGTAAGACAACACTTTGATGATTAAAATATATAGGAAGTAGTAATAATTTAACAACATTTTTTTATGGCATATCAATTAGTACACATATGTAAATTCCTAATTGATTCTCACAAAAGCCTCTATTTAATCAGTGCATTAATTTCTTCAAGAATCAAATTACAGCTTTGTGCACGGGTTGCTGATTTCCACATCTGCCAAGTCACTGCCGTTATATCCTGAGGTCTTGAATCATGTTATTTCTCACCCTCACGCTGGAAATATAAAAAGCCTCAAGGACGGTAATTGGATTGTATTCATGAGCATCAAATTAGTTTTTTTTATATTCCACTTCACCCAACTTATCGTATTTCACATAACTATTTGTCAAGTGTGAAAGTCATTCATTCACACGCTCTGCAGTAATATTGGCAATTAAGTGCTTACAATTGTTAATTAAGCACATGATTAAATTTCAAGTGACTTACTGTGAATGGAAGGGCAAAACAAAATATTCCACCCACACCCTTACGTCAACACCTATGTCGTGTTTTGTGTGAGCCTGTTTTATTTCAGTCACTGACATGTTTTTTCTACAAAGTGTTGAAAACTTCTGCAGCAGAGAAACAAGCATGAGTCTGAATGCACCTCAAGTTTTTCAGGGCTTTTAGATAATTTAAAACTTTGGTGTTTTGCCAGAGGACACAAATAGTAAATCATGAACTGCTCACACTCCGCTCTAATCCTATTTCAGCAGCCAATACTGCTGACTTTCCAAATTGGTGTCAGCCTGCACCTGTTGGCCCTGCTTAAATACTGTTGGAAGGTGTGCTCCACCTCGTTGCTTTTGATTAAGGTCCTCAGGTTAAGAAAATGTCATTCGTACCCCACAAGGTGGCTCGTGGGGCACCATTTCAACAATTAATTCTCACTGTGCTTGTGACAGTGATAGAATACCCCCCAACCCGACTAATAACTCCAAGCCCATTTGGAATGGAAATATGCTCCCTCCTCATCAGTTAGAGGGAAAAATGACTCCTTGTTGGAAGTATGGGGTAGTGTTTCTTCTCCCCCCCCCCCCTTTTTTTCTTCCTTCCCCATGGAGCAAGGTCTTTGAAAAAGTGGGTTATATAACAGAATCAATAATTCTCCAGGAAACCTTTTCTCAGACAGCTCATGAGGCCAGACCTGCCCTCTATGTGGCTCGAAGAAGGAGGTTCAGCAAAGATGTTGTGTTTAACATGACATAAGTGCTGGTAATTCACCTATAAGGATGCCCGCCACCTCAAAGGTTGATTGATGTTTCTCATCTTCCCTTGAACATCATTAATTTCATCTAGGAAAGTGAATTTGCTACAATCGCTGGAAACAATGAGATGAAAGGCAGCACAAAGCAGCGCGGTATCTGGCTGTATATATCAAACAGTGTGAAAATGGGAAGAAATAATGGGCATGTTTTGAACGGTTATGAGAGATGTTATCCGGTTTCTTCTAACTCCTGACTATTTCTCCAATTTCCCCTCACTGTCTATATTTCACCATATTACCAACACGGGCTTCTTATTGCTACTTTCACAGCACCGTATATATATACATGTGGTGACAAGGCAGTGACGTTTTTATGATTAGATATGTCAAATGCAAATAAACCTGGCGGAGATTTCAGTATTCATCCTGCATTTGTAGTCTACCAGTTCTTCTTACTCCTCTTCTGGTGACATACTGTACTCACTGACACTCTACTCACATTTTTTTTCCTACTGCTTAATGTCTTGGCTTACGCTAAGAGCCTGAGGCCTGTGTCAGATCAAAGGCCTTCGAGGAAAAACCAGAAAACAGTAAAAAAAAAAAAAAAAAAAAAAAAAGAAGAATAAAGTTTAAAAAGAACACAAGAGAACACACCTACATTGTTTTAAAGTTTGAGTTGAGTGTAGACATTTTAATGATACCTCACTCTGCTAGTTTCAACCCAAAATGTTAGCCAGTTGACATCCATGTCTTTCCAGACTCTACTTGCACTACTACTGTAGCTATGTAATGAAGTCTCTAAAGGATTTTAAATGGAAGAATATAAATAATTTCCTGTGAGAAGCATGCTGTCTTCACTTAGAGACAGTTTTTTTTTTTTTACAGAGGACTGACAGAGAGCTTTGTCAAAACGTGCAACAACAATCACCCGAAGCTCAATATCAGCAAAACCAATGAGCTTGTGGTGGACTACTGCTGTATGTATTGGGTGTGTACGGTTTATATTCATCCACATATGTCTATTAGTGTGTAAGTTCATTGAGAGAAACAAAACACAAACTCATATTCCTTGTATGTCTTCACATGCTCGGCCAATGAAGCTGATTCTTCTCGAACACGATAAGCTACAAATTCTAAAATGTAGATGCTTCACAGGCATCTCTGACCCGGCAGCACAGAAGATCTATACAATCAGCACAGTTTCAAGGTGGGCACCCAAGATTAGTGTCAGCAATTCAGCATCCGACCAAATGTCAAATATTGTCACAATCTCCCCTTCTGTTTGCTATATTGTTGAATAATGTCCAGAGAAGTGTTTTTGCATAACATTATGATACATTTGACCTTTTGGATATAAAATGTCATCGCTTAATCATTTTTATCCTATTAGACATTTGTGTGACATTTTTGTCACAACTAGCATATGAACTCTTGAGTTATGCTGAAATTGTGTTTTGGGGGGTCTTGACCTTTGACCACCAAATCCTAATCAGTTCATCCTCTAGTCCAAGTGGATGTTTGTGTCAAATTTGAAGAGATTCCTGCAACAGGCCCTGCTACACTGGGCATGTAAACAGATTGAAGACCTATCAAACAGGAGAAATAATGAAGCAGAGGAAGCTTGCCACACTCGACTAAATAAACACCTTGTGAAAAGTTTACCTTGTTTTCTGTCTTACTTCATTCCAAATCTCTTTTTGGTGTCCATCCAAACCTATTACAACGAACTGGCAAGGTACAAAAAATAATAATATAATAAATATATAAATAATAAAATAAACAATGTCCGCCATTACACTACCTCGTAACAAGGCCTCCTTCAGTGTGGCAGAGCTGCAGTAGCTCATGTGAATACAGCAAACTACACAGTACATCATAAACATAGGAAACAACTCTTTGTTTTGCTTTTTTATACATTCTGTGCTTTTCTACACACTACTAACCTGTGAAACAGGAGAAATAATGAAGCAGAGGAAACTTGCTGCCATCCGTCTGGTCGGTCTTGCTAGGATGGCAAGATTATGACAGCTACATTATCAAGACAGTCCCATCACGGCGAGTGCTCTGCTGCACTTTCCTATCCTACACATGCGTATATGTTTTCAATACAAAAGCTTTGTAAACATATTTAAATCACTATTACCTGAATATAAACCGTACACACCTAAAATGTGACCACATACTTTGTGTGGGAAACATTCCCACAAGGCGTTCCTGAGATATTGCATTCACAAACATGGGATGGACACACAGTCGGACAACACGAAAACAGTCTCCTTTCTTGCCTCCAGCCACGATTATCACCAACACAGAAGCATAAAAACTGAATTCTGTCTACTTCAGATACACAAATCAATATCTGACAGTGTCAGCCGCAGGTCAGTAACTGTACGTAACACCCTGTGAAAATGGGATCTATTTTGTTGTTCTGTCTTAGAGGGTAATTTACTTTTCACTGGACACATAATCACACCTTTTGATTTATTTCCCTCCCATCCTCTTGCTTCTCGTTGTAATTCATCTTCATGCTCGGTGCTCACAATCCCTTTCCCGATGCGAAATCACCTCTCTCATATTGCACTAAACTTAAATGCCAATCCCAGTGTTGGGACATTCCCACCCGGCCTCCACAGTGACAAAATGCCACTATATATTCTGCCCCACTCTTTTCTCTCCTGTCCTCCTCTGGTCCTGTTGACCCACTCACCACCACTCACTTCACATATCTCTCTCTCTCATTGCCAGGAATCCTGAGGAAAGTAGGTTTTTCTTTTCTTGCAGGCATTTTTATGTCCCTGGACAGAAAAAATCCCCCCTTCCTGCCGACGGTCTTGCTAACAGATTGCCAATGAGCTTGGTGGCAGACCCCTCTGTTTCCCCCCTCCATCCCCCTGTAATGGCCTCTCTCTGGGGAGGGAGCTCCTGCCTGTCACTGATCTGACTATGCTTACAACCCTCTCCCATCCTCCTTCCCTCCTCTTCGTTTCCCTTCCCTGTCACACAATCCACCTACAGCCTACAGGTCGTTCCACCACAGGTTGCAGGTGTGCCTCTCACCAGCATACAAACACATGGCCATGTATACGTGACTGCACACGTGGATGGACACACAAACACAGAAAATAACAGGTTCAAAACACTCTTCAACTCACGTCTTTTTTTTTATTTCTTTTTTTTAAACCTTTTTTGTTCTTTCTTGCCATTTCAATAGAATTTTCTCACTAATATATTTCCTGATAGATAATCTGCCAGCAGCTACGCAGGATGAGGTGACAGGGATGATATTGAAGAACAAAAACCATGAGGAAAAAAACGTAAATTAAAATTGACTGTTTGCTAGTAGCAGGGCAAAGCAACCCTGTCGAGTAATGGATTTCTTTATGTGCCAAAACCATGTGGAGGCGCCAACTTAGTGTCTAAAAAGTTTGGAGGGATTTTTTTTTTTACCTTTACAACCCCAATAATACAAATTCTAGTAAGTGTAAGAAATGGGTTAAATTATGTGTATATTACCTCTGATGTAAGTTGCAACCAATAGCATTCTCAGAGAGATAGCTTAATACTTACAGTCTCTGACATTATTTCCCCAGGCAAGAGCAAGTCATTACATCACTTTATTATATTGTGGGATCAGAAGTCAGGAACTTCCACCATGTGGGCGCCAAACTGCTTCAACGGTAGCAGCTATGCTCCAGCAATTACAGCTAAACTTGTACTAGTTAGTGTCAGGTTTGCCAAAGTTTCTGTAAAACTTAAGAACTATTTTTTTAAGAAAATATTGTGAATTCTGAGTGGCAGTAATGCATAACAGGGCTAGGGCTTAATGAGCGATCAATTACCGTGGTACTAAACCACTGGACAACAGTATCAACACAAACCAAGAACTCCTCAATTAGTGACTAAAACATTATTATAGGCTAATCGATTGTAATGGTTTTCTATTGACTAAAATAGATCAAATCAATTTCTGTCTTTGGCGACTCCTAGTGGTGGTAACAAAAAGATCCTTTTACACACTGCAATATGGACACCACTGAAAGCCCAAATCAAGAACACTGAAAGATTGAATAAGCAAAGCAACACATAAAGTAGACCAATTCTTAACAGGACAAAACAAAAATGTCAGAATAATTTCATACATTCACATTAAAATTCCACACATAGACACTTTAATAATGCCATGTTTTTTATATAAAGTAAGATCTTGCCATTTCTATATTGTAAATCCTACCATAAACTTTTAACAACTGTAAAAACAAACAAAGGTCTAAGATTTCAAACTAGGTGTGTATTCAAAAGTCGCCTCCGGGCCTTTTGAATTTTATAGGATTGTACTAGTTTTTTTAATGATTTTCCTATCTGCAGTAGTTGTGACACTTTTTATATATTATCGTGTGAAATATATCATTGCTTTTTTACTGTTATACAAACAATTCACCTAGCTGTTATCTCGAACAAAAAAGCTTTCCCCCTGTGGTTTTCGAAGTCAGTTATTGATTGTACAAATGGCCTGCACAGCTCCAGGGTGTGTGATATGGCTAAAATGTGCCTTCAGTTTCCTGTAACCTTTCGAGTGTATCTGCCTCCCACTTGCTCTGTCAATGATGATTTAATGGTTCAGATTACCCTTTTCCCATGAATGCCCCACAGTGCCAAGCACAAGCTCTGGCTTGGGAGCAAGCGAGCCGCCCTTCTGTGTGTGGAAATGTGTTGCATGTGTGTGTAACAGAGAGAAAGTTAAAAATCGATTTTCCTTGTTTGACAAACTCATGGTACTGGACTTCAGTGGATGAAATGACATTTAGGGGGAGAGTTTTTTTTATTTTCATTTTTTTATTTTCTATTTCCTTTACTGTTTACAAGTGTTTCAATTAAGTGAACTGTGTTCCTTGGAGTGAAGTCCTGTTCACAGAAGCACGTTGAAAAACAGTAACTGGTGGCAGCTGTGCATTGGATTAGACCCACTCTCTGATGAAATAAATTAATTTCTTGGGTTTGTGCTGTCACCGGCTCCACAACAAATAAACATCAAACTGCTGGGATTTCTCTCCATTGCATCAATGATGCTGCCACTTGTGACAGCTACAACAGTATCAAAGGGCAAGTGTTCATTTATTTTCCGGCAGCAAATCCATTATTTCCTGTGTGCGCGCGTGTGTGTGTGTGTGTGTTCCGTATGTGCGTGTGCGATTGCACATGTGATATTGTAGGTGAAAGCATTTATTCATGGGTCACTGTACATTTCGAAGTCGATCAAAAGGACATGTGTGCTGCAGGTCTTGGCCTCCTTCTGAGGTGTATGACTAATTTAATGTTCATCCATACGGCAAAGAATGCATTGAAAAGTTTTTAGGGAAAAGTATGTCACTGAAGAAATAAAATGTGGGGGGAAAAATATCACACCTAGTTGTCAATTTATTCCCTCTGGTGTTTTTTTCTCTCAGTTCCTCACAGTCAACCTCCCCTTGGATAAATCTACCTCTTATTGCTTTTTAAAAACTTCCACTCCCACCCTTTTTTTTTTTTTCTTGGTGCAATTAAAACACAAGCACCTCTGTGACGGCTGTCATTACCTGCAGATCCCCTCCTTGGGCCCAAAAACATTAAATACTTTCAATGGAAATGTCACATTATTCACATATTCCTCATATACTCTTCATTGTATTGGTGCTTGTGCTTTTGTCTGTGTGCATGGTAACAAAAAAACATAAGGAAAAAAGACCAGGTATAAGCAAGAGATCACCTTCTTAGATTAAAAAAAAATGCATGCAGTTCTGAGCTCTCAGTTTCTATATGGTAGTTGGAACAAGTAGATGTAAGTTTTGCAACGATTCCTGACAAATATTTCAGAAATATGTGAAATTCGGCAATTGCTGATGTTTTCCAGAGGATTTGTGTTACTTCAGTGCAATACTAACACATGCATACACAAATATCTATACCTATCAATATGCTTTTCTTTTTTTTTTACAGGATTTTTATTGCAGGTTGGAGTGTTGCCCATGTGTAGCTGCCTTCCCACAGACCCCCATTTTTAAAGGCTGATTCGTTCCAATGAACCTACTGCAGACAAGAGATGTGAAGAGAAAGGCCTTATCGCAACTTGCTGCATGAATGTTAGCACAACATGAAAATTCAACATATACTCTTTTGTTGTTATAAACCAGATTTTTTTTTTTGCATGTACTGTATCACTCTTAACTCCCAGTAGGCCTAAAATATAATACGATGCCAACTTATCCTTTTCCTGGGGTCTCTCATCAGACCTGGTTTATCTTGGATGGAACAGCAGGCCACATGTGATTTTTTTTGCACAGTGTATGTTTTTCTCTTTTTATCTCATAAGCTTAATTTCCTTGATTTGGTTAGAAAAAAGAATTCATCAACATCATTATCATGTTGTACATGGTCCCAAAGGTTACTGGGGATAATGGGGAAGGAAATGTTTTTCTTGAGTTTTTCATTGGCTTTACCCTCAAAGATGGAAGACAGAAATCCCACCAGCTCAATGTCATAATGGAGCCATTACTGAGAGAAGGTCTGATCTGAAGCGAGAATAATTTAAAGTCTGACTTCTCCCTTAATGAAGACTGAGAAATTACCTCCATTATTGCGCTACAATCTGTCATCATCAGCCTTGATCAGTATGTGTACTTTTACCTGAATCCCCAGGCTTTTAACATAAAATACAAACATTTTACATTTTTTTTTAACATTTTATATTTTGGGAAGCAAACACATTGACTGGATGATTTTCTAATTTACCACTCTGCTTCTGTGGTAAGGAGACCCCTCAAAAGGATCATTAAAAGGATGAATATACACTTTTGATCTCAGCCAACGTTTCAGTGACATGGATGTTGCACCAGGGTGGCCATTTTAATACCTAATCTTACAGTTGTCAAACAAAATAGTCCTCTTTCTTCCAGACCTCTTCTTCCCCCAACACCACCTCCACCCCTCGAGGCAACAGAATTCCTTCCCATCTTCCTTTATTCCAGATTAAAGCTTTAACCACCAAGGTCTTCATGACCTCAGGAGAGCTGGCAGGATCAGACGGCTCCTGCTTCGCTTGCATTTTAGCCGTAGTAGCTCAGGTCGGGTGTCTTATCTGTTTCATTTTTATTGAATGGATTCAGGTTTCTTCATCCCCTCGGGCTCCAGGGGGCACGCCCACTTGCTGGTGTTAGTGAGGGTTTTATGCTGACTGAATGAACATGTAAGATCCCTTATAGCAGCAGGGATGACATGTGGACCCCTCTTGGCACTTGCTGGTGTGCACTTAAAAGCATATACCTGCATGAAGAACACATACACAATTTGCCACAGGCCTTATGGTCCTCTGACTGACAGGAGAGGTCGATGGGAAGAGGCAGTGGTAAGATATAGAATTGCTGCAGGCAATCGTTTAGATCATAACGTTATAGCAACTTCTCAGATCCTAGAGCAGACTCCCTCGGGTCCCAAACATTCTCCCTGGTGCAACTGCCCTCCATTTACAAGGATGTCACTTGCAAATAGTTTCAGGACCTAAATTTTGATGTTAGGTATGTGAGAAACACAGAAGTTACTTCCAGGGCACTTTTTATAGGCACTTCACCGAGAACTATGCTTGCATGGAAAAAAGAAAACAGACAATTTGAACTGTTATCTTGCACAGGAAAGTGTTGCAGGTCTTTACATACAGGACATACAGTAACAATTAAGCCTCTTAACTGACTCGCATGACTGGATCCTCTAAATCTTTCATTGGGCCTGAAACACTTCCTCCTCTCCTTGCTCTTGCCAGCTTCTTGACTAAATCATTACATAATGAGATGGCATATGATTCAGTGCACAAGGTGAGCTACTTTGCTCTCGAGCCATTTCCTTCTGGCAGATATTGATGCGGGCTCTTTGCTTCACATTAGCCTCAACCTTCAGCCTCATATTACAATGTTAATGGTGGGATAAAGTACACAGATGAGTTATATTATCCTATAACAAGGGAACTTCTCTTGCATATGCTATACTGTAGAAATTATGATGCAAGTGACATTGAGCATTTAAGATAGCCTGTTCTAGAAATATGTAAGTAGTGTAAATATGCTATTTAAAAAAAATAAATTAACCTCTGGTTTCCAGGAATAGTTCATCCAACTACGAAAATTTAATCATTATTTATTCACCCCAATGCCATGAAATGCAATGGAAAGTTGGGTGAATTGCAGAATTCTCCTAAACAACTGAAGTAGATTGGGATGTTTAAAAAAAATTTTTTTTTAAACAACAGAAAACAAAAGCTGTATGGAGCCACTTTATGTTTGTATTTTTTCTCCTACAGTTTTGCTGTAATGTTCCAGAAATGTTTTGTGGATGAAGAAACTTCACCTGGCTAGTAGATAATTTTTATTTTCGGAGGAATTATTGCTTTAATTTGAGAGCTTTTGCACATGATGGGTACAGTAAGAATGTGGAAACACTCAACCTTCCACCAAAAGTCAGTGCGGTAACCACTACAATCAAAGTTTTGTCAGGGTACACTAGGTAGGGAGGGACTTGAAGATGCCGATGAAATGTTAAAAGGACTTTCCAAACATGACCCAAGTGGACCAAAAAGGGTTGGGGTTAGCATCCGACGATGGACTGATGCCCGACAGAGGCCAGTTTGAGAATAGGAAATACTGTACCAAGGTGGGGGTTTTTTTCTGCTTTTGGCTCCAGGCAATCTGCTAGCTGAGTTAGCTAATATGACCTCTACATGGCTAACCGAGCTAGCAGTAACCATCTAACAGCAGCTACAACAAAGTCACGTTATCTGCCAATCAGGAAACTTTGTAAACCACTTTGGTACTGTCTCTGTCAAACTGGCCTCATCTTGGAGGCTGTGTCCAGTCTCCGTCCAGCTGTGTTCACTGGCTCCTGAGCCCGGTACAGTCAGAATCAACTAACAGTTACTT
>JBBPCS010009384.1:0-31042 GCA_037974645.1 Hollardia meadi | reverse complement strand
GTGTGTGTGTGTGTGTGTGTGTGTGTGTGTGTGTGTGTGTGTGTGTGTGTGTGTGTGTGTGTGTGTGTGTGTTCATCTGGGATATTGTCTGTTTTTAGACAAATAACTTTTCTTTTCATCTGCAGCTTGTTCTGCAGGGGAGGTGATAGACTTCCTGGAGTAGGTCTCTGGAGGAGGGAGGCAGCACAGGCCTCCGGCGCCGCTGGAGGAGGTGCTCCAGGGGGCAGGAGAGGGGAAGCCTCTGCCCCTGTGGAAAGCCAATTTATACAAGGAGAGGAGAGGAGACTTTGGTGTGAAATACATGATTTGCAAAGCATTTTGGGGGGTGTCAAATGGAGCGGGGCAGCAAGAGGGTAGCTATTCTGCGACTGTCGGCACAAAGTTGTGAGATGATCATTGTTCTGAATATAAAATATGGCCGTAGACTGCTCCAAAAATGTGAAATCAACTTAAAAAGGAACGCCATCTGCTCTTGGCAGCTTATTTGGTCCATGTGACTCTCCACCTTCTGGACAAATGAGTTTCCTGCTGGAAAGAAATGCTGACCTCTCCATTCAAAAAGCAGAATACCCCCTACAAGCCCACTGATAAAGTTCTTCTCCCCTTCATCCACTGGCACTGCACAGGTGACAGAATATAACACTCATCACTCTCTGTGTGCTTTGTGCTATTGACTTCGCTCTGCACCAGTGGTTCATGAAAATCAGGCTCTCGAAGTACATAATTATTCTCATGTATGTCTGCATGTAGCTGATGCTATCTTGTTGCGCTGATGATCCACAACTAGTCTTGTAGAGAGCCAGAGATTTAGTGTCGCAAACGACAGGTATTACATGGTGTGGCATTAAAAAAAAATTTCCATTAACTGTATGAATTCTACACCTTCTGTCTGAATAAAACTACTCATTGAGCACTCATGCCACAATCAATACAACAGCAACAAAAGAAGTTATTGTCCATGCAGATATGCAGTAATGGCCAGAATATATTTTTACAGTGTGTTTTTAAAAAAATTTGTGCTCTATTGCAAACAATCACCACGGCAAGTGTTACATTACTCCAAAATTGCACTATCAATGCAGGGTACTTCAATATTTCCTGTTGTTAGAAACATGTCATATTTCAGGGCAGTGCAAAAACTTTAGACCAAGTGCAAAAAAAATGTAATAATGATTAATTATAATGGTTGTGTCTGAGCAGGTTGAGCGTCCTATAATTTTAAAGTTGGTTGTTTTTTGATCCCCACGTCCTTCTCTCCGATGGAAGTGATGGGAGTGCTATATGAATGCTCTCTATGTTAAATGTCTGATTTTGTTTGTGAAAGAAAGTAAAGGTAAAAGGTAAAATTTAAAATTTAGAAAAGCTTCATGAAGAAATGTTTTGTTTTGGGGTTTTTTTTGACAATGATAAAGAATGTGAAGGTGTTTGGGTACAGATCATCAATGAGTGAACATTTTCATGCATATATTGGGAGAACGTGTTGGGCAAAAAGATGCTTTGGACGTTAATTTTTTTTGTCCATTGGAGGTTTGTGTGGTATTGTTACATGAGATCTCAGCAAACAGGACAGATGGCATCTTATAAGAAAAACTGAGAACAGCCCAAATGGTCTGATCACACACTAGTGTACAGAAAGCCATAAGGACCAAATTTATTGTATATAATGACTCACAACCGGTCTTTCTATTGTATAAGGATCTTTTTGTTTATCTTCAACTCTCCCACTTACGACTGGTGTTATACTGAGGGCCAACAAACAACTATCCTTGGCAATGGAGGAAGGCAGAGCTGAACTGGAAACCATGGAAACACAGTGCTTGTCTCTGTAATCCCTTGGCTCTGCCAGAGAGTAGACAAATATCTGCACAAGCCCCGGCCTATTCAACACCTGCATAAAAGAAAACCTTCCCAATCTGCACGATTTGAAAACATATCAAGGAAAAACAGTTTTGATGGACTGTTTTCCTCCAGAATCTCCATATCACACACCACCGCAGACCAACAGGCTTGGTTATTAATTCCATCCTCTGTCCGTTTAGTTCTCCTCACAAAGCTTTTACACTGTGGAGACACCAGATTTTTTTTTTTTTCCTCCATTCAAATGATATAGAGATTAGGTAGCATTTATTTTAGTGACTGAAGCTGTTAACAACAGCAGTTTTTTTTTTCTCTTACAATCTAGCAGGTATATTCTCATGTAGATATAAATGTGGCAATAACCAGATTTCTACAAATAAACCATACTGTATTTGTCAATTCACTCATTTATTAAGTTGTTTTTATCTATTTTGTTTGTCTTTCACTGCAATTTGAATTTCACGCATATTTTTGTATTATATTTTTCTTCAAAAGATGACAACTCTCTTAACAGAGTGTTGGATTCTCCTAACTTCTCTCATCTTTGAAGAATTGTGTGCTTTTCTTTTTGTGTATCTGTGCAACATACAGCTGTAACAGGTCGTAAATATCCAGTATCTACTGGTGAGGTGCTGTCACAGCACGTGCCTGGCATCTCCGTTTACAGAATGTTATCATTCACCAGTGCGGACACTTACAATGTTATCATTATAGTTCTCATAGTTATTGTTCTTGGTGTGGAAGGCCCTTAAACCAGCATTGTAGAAATGTATTTGGTAAAAGCTGGAATGTAACGAATGTTCGTTTATATTTTTTTCCCCCATATCTTATGGCTCTTTTAAAGGTTTTTCATTTTACCATTTTATGCACAAGATTGCACACAATAAGCAACTACTGTCCAAAAAAAAAAAAAAATACTGCTTCAGTTCAATGAAAGTGTAGCTCTTCGTGTAACTCCATAGGCGAACACTGCAGTAATAACGTGAGAATTGAAGTGGTGAACCTGTTATCTAAATACAAAGGTTAATTGAAAGGTTTACTTTATGCTCATATTTGGAGCGTTTCATCCTGTCACATTTATGTTTCATTCATTATTGTGTTGTGATCGGTGAACCTGAAAATCGTTGTAATATCAAAGAAAGGGAAAAAAAAGGCTTCTTCTTAATTCTAGTCTTCAGTTGATGTCCTTGAACCTTTTTTTTTTTATTCCATTATGCAGAATGGATAGTGGATAATGTGATGGACTGTGTAATTATATATGTTATAAATAATTGCTGCAAAATGGTGCCGTTATCAAAATCCAATTAAAATTCAAGTGGGGGGGGGGGAAGAAGGTGAGATTGTCCTACATGACCCTCACAGTGTCACAGTGACCTTCTGTGTCACTACACTACCACAATTTGGTGACAGGACCATAATTTGAATTTTAAAAAGCTTGATAAAAACCTGTTGTACACAAAAGTAGTTTTTTGTTCTCCGTGTTTGTATTCAGTCTTTTGTGTGTCTAACAAGCATTCGCAGCAACCCTAGGACTAATAATTGGCAGTGCTGTTTTCACATAAATGTTTCAATAACCTTGCACCACAGAGTTTCTGCACAAAGAGTCCATCAGCCCATCTTTAACCTTACGATGATAAACAAACCACTGACAGGAAACCAAGTCATCAACCAATGAAAGCTAATAAATACATAAAATCTAAAAACTATTTCTAACAGAAAATTAAGCAGACAAGGCTCTCCGAGATATGGCGGCTATTTCATTAAACAGCAGCACACTGAAGCTCTGATTCATTATTCTTCAATGTAAATGGATCAAACATGCCAAGTTGTTTGAAATGTGGATAAATCTACCCAAACAAGTAAATAACAACTAAAGGAACGAAAGGACATTGTCCTCTTTAGAAAATCTGCATCAATTGTTTCAGCAGCTCCACAATGATGAGAAGAAATGGTTTGATGTTCAGTGTTGGTTCACACCTCCCGATAACTTTAAAGCTTTCTGATTTACATATTCTGTGTTTTTAGCTGGCTTGCTAACGTAAGTAAATGGTAAACCCACATTCAGGAATATCCTGGGCTTTGTTTTTGAGGCGTGTGAATGCCACGTTTTTACTGTGAGGACAGGAGTTCAGTATCACACTTCTGTCGGCTTCAGACTCTTCCGCTGTGCTTGTCAGCTTTAAAGGAGCATGAGTGACAGCTTACTGCAACACTGAAGCAGGCTGTAGCCTAATACATATGTTGATTAGAAGCACCTTGCTCTTCTCCCTAACTCAGATGGGAAACTGTTTGCTCGCTGTCTTCCCCAGCCTATATCTACTTTTCCCACATGCATCATCAAAATAGTAAAGAGCAACCTAAGCACATCTGATAACACAGACTATTTCAGATGTGTGTTTACACGGATGTGGTTGCTTCTCTCTCCCCAACTCAGGTGATGTAAATCGTCAGGTGACTTTTGTCGTGTGACATTTGTTATCTTAGTCACGTGACTTACGATCTAAACTTAATGGTTTGGTTAGGTTTAGGCAAAAAACATCGTGTTTAGAGGTTAAAATCAGTTTTGTTATGTACGTACGTCACATAACTTCCGTTATTTATGTGACGTAAATTGACGTAAATTCAAAACATTACGTATTTGCGGACAAGAATTGGACAAGAATTAACAACGGTCAGTATCAACTTTCGGTTTCATACAGGACACGAACTCCCCTCTCCTGGGTCAAGGTCTCCTTTGCTTGTTTGACCCATTCACCACCCCGACCACCACGGATTTTCTCGCTCTTTATACTACGTCATCTCACATTGTTTCTTCTATCGCATTCGCGCCTAAAAATTCACGAGAAAATCCTAATGCAGACGGCTAAATAAAGACACTGGCCTATTATTCATACACCATTTGGTGAGACCAGGCTGGCCCCTGGTGATGTTTGTCACTAACATGTAGTGTCCTTGTTACTGTCCCCACACTGATTTTAATTATTATCCTCCATCTTGACTTGTGCCCCAACTGTGCACAAAGGCGTACAACTGAGCTCCGATCCCACGGTCACAGACGCTTTTGTCACCAAAGCGCACCACCATTACTGTCCGCTTATTTTTCTCCCACACAAGTGGCTTAAATTAATCCCCTCCACTTACCCTTTTTCTTTGCCATCAGTTAACGATTACCACCAACACATCTTGTTGTTGCAGAGACAAAATGAAAACAGTCTGCGCTCAACCCCCAAATATCAGCCACACATTTTTCAGTTTTACCCACCTAGGATGGCGATTAACGACACTGATACTGGGAGCAGAGTGAAGATCTATTTCCCAGTAGAAATTACTCTTCGCATACTATCAGTGAGTGTTTCATATTTTTTATAGGATGGATATGCTGCAGATTGAAGAGAGAATCAAGCTATGCCATGGATGTCCCAATAAACTTTTTTGGGCACTGGTCCCAATCCCTTGATTAAATGTGTATACATTATAAAAGCTGTAGCTGCCTAAATTCAGCCCAGCTTATTTTTCACTATAAGTGAAAGCAACCATCAATGCCTGCTAAAGATGAGAAGCTGCTACCTGAATGTTTTTTACACAGCCCTATGCTGATATTGAGAGGAAAGATGCCCAGATGTCACCGTCTGAGCTTAGCGTATCCAACAGAACAGACTCAATCACCTGCACAACCAAAGTCTCCACAATCACAGACTGTAATTTTCATTCATATGGAACAAAATGTTCACAGTGTCCAGCCCAGCTGCCACAACAGAGAGCAGTGCACTGTGATACTAGCAAGCTGAGGTGACAAAACAGTCAAGTTAAATAAAGAAAGACTCCAATTTTGCTTTTAATAATTATCTTTGTTTTATTTTTGATACCCATTAAATTATACCCAGATGGGCGCTGATAGCAATCAGTACCAATCATCAGCATCGCCTCAGGACATCCTTAGTTCTCCATAAAGTAATGATTACATTTTTCAGGTAAGTTCCCTTGTGATAATATCAAAGAGCTAAAAAAAAAAAAAAAAAAAGTCTGCAGATCACACCAGATCAAACTTTGTTCATTACTGCATGAGAGCACAAGTAGACAAGAGACAACACACAGTAGCCCAATTGGCTCTCCCCTCCTACCTGTCTGACATGCAGTCAGTCACCAGAAGAAGACAGCGAGTGCCTTCAGAGTCTCCAGTTCAGGCCAACCACAGCAGTGCGTACCATCTGCTGCCAGTCTTGGCGTGTCACCTGTAACATCTGCTACTGGACCTCTTTAAGGGTGACCCTCAGCTAGAACGGGTGTCACCTCTGCTTGCACAGCAAGAACCTTTCTGATCATGCACTACCAGGTAACTCAGCGGCTGAGTCACCTCGACCAGCCTCAGGATTAAGCCCCGTCTCGTTGTCTGACCCTCTCGCTCTGCCTTCACTTTCGGACTTCTATCAAGAATAACTTCTTTTTTTTTTGGAGTAAGGAATAAAAGACACTGCATTTGCACTGCACCATGTTTAGACTCTGACTCTATCCCTGCTGTGCGTTTAGGACATTTACAGTGTTTTCACTCCTATCTCTGCACTAGCGGAGTCAGACGAGTGTGACAAATTAGAGAGACGCATAGGGAACGTATATTGACCATGGGCATAGCATGCCAAGAGAGGCATGTAACAAATGGATGAAGCTGTTGCGATTTGCAGAAGCCGAGCTCACAGTGTTTTTGTCTTGATCTCGGCAGCAGCGGCAGCTGGCAGAGGCACAACGGCTTTTTGTTTGCCAGTGTGGTCATAGGTCATACTTTACAAGGGAAGCACATCTACCACTAATGGAATGAATAAAGTTATTTATTTAGTATGTGCTTCCAGGATATTTGATTTGCTTGGCTACGTTTAGCCCATAGCCTCATCATAAACAGCAAGCAGTCAGAATTGCAAAAGAGGCTCCTGACTAGAAGAGAAAACCGCATGTGCCCAAGGCTCTGTTAAATGATGCTCCCCGTCTACAGTCACACCCTCATTTCTCTTCATGTCAATACAATTTTCAGTGAGACAAGCGAAATACATCTAAATATGTCTGGTGACAAATTGCAATTACGCCATTAACAAATGCCTCCAAATAAAGAGCATTGCTTATTTATAGATTTCATGATACATATATTACATTGTTCTATATTATCACTTTTGCCTATTCATATTCATTCTTATCAGATTCAAGTGCCACTTTAGTTAAAATGCTCAGATCCAATTTCAATGAAGTTCCTGGAGGATAATGTAGTTCTTAAAGTACGTGGCACAATGTCTTCTTAATGTCAGCTTTATTCAAATGTTGCATAAATCATGTTATGCTGACATTTTGTGCGGTGTAGTGAAAACCGATTCATCTCTCATTTTTTCACAAAATATAGTTAGAAAAGAGAGCTGCACCACAATCCCCAAAGTCCTCTTTTCAACTGCTTTCAGGTTTATTACAGAATTGTTTCCAAAGACTTTCGGACACTAATTTTTACAACTCTTGCTCCCTTTAATCTCTTTGATCTCAGATGCTATTGGTAATACCATTTTTTAGCCTGAAACAGAAAAAGGATGCTGTAGGGGAACTGATTCTGCTTTCAACAGTTTTTGTTTTTCTATAATTTAAACCAGTGAAGACACTGACAGGTCTAGACCAACAGTGCCTCTGGGAGCCATCTTTGGCACAGTTGTATTATCTCTGTACAAGCTCCAATAGGCCAGAAACATGCACCAGTATCTAAACATAAAATCTGGTGACTTGAACCTCTCTAAAGACTGTATGTATGGATGTAAATTGAAAACGAGCACCAAATGTCTCGCTGTCAACACTGGATGTCTGTGAGAAGTGGATAGAGAGAGTTTGGAATATGATTTAAGCTTTAAAGCTGCTTCTACCACAAAATAAGTTACAGAACATTAGCCCTCTTTCACACTTTCACACATGGCACCTGACCAGCACTGCGGTAAAAACGAAGCTTCAAGGTTTATAACAAAGTCACATTTCAGAAAAATCACTTTTTCTTTCTGACCTCGGAATCCCTGTTGTGTTTAGCCCTGGCCGACATCGCTGACCTTGTATCCACATCCGCGCCACAGGGAGAGAACTCGTCTGGTCCAAGGTCAAAGCCGAGAACTATTGGCGGCCTTTGCCATCATGACACTTTTCATGATCCGCCTGGCAATCTCAGGCTGTCACACATTTCAGTTTTATTGTCTGGTTACGTGTTTCACACTTTATTGTCCTTGCACCATACATCACCACTTCCCTAACACTTACTCTTATCTTAAACCGAAAGATAAATTACAAATGTCACCGTCCAGTTTCTGAAAGAAATTAATCACCTACATCTACTAACATCTATTATCCCCCATGCATGACAATGATTGTGATTAAATTCCCCAAGTTTATGTGACAGGTGCATTATGCCTCTTTGTTCACTACCTACATTTGTTTCACATCGTTTCTTAGTCAAGTAAATGGGGAGAGGGGCCGTAATAACATAATGAAAACACATTTTTGGAGGGTAACGTGCACTCTTAGAGGTTGACTGATAAGAAAACAGAATCTGCTCGTGCTTGAGAGACAACAAGGGTCTCATTATCATCAGAGGAGGATGCCTCATAATCAACATTATCCTCAGTCTCAGACACATTCTCCTCTATGTCACTTTCACTGTAAAAAAAAAAAAAAAAAGCTGTGATAAAACCTCATTAGCAGAAAACCTATGCATACATGTTTGCATATAAAGAGAGCATAAAGTGAGTGCCAGAAATAATGGGCAAGAAGACTGCAGCGCAAGCTTTTATACCGTTTCCTCCCATTTCTCCCCACAGCAGGGGGTTTTAAATTGACCCCAAAGAGAATAAAGGGTCGCATTAGTGCAACCAGAGCATTATCATATTAATTTTTATTCTTATTCATATTCTTATTTTCAGAGAGGTGAGAGGCCTTTGCTTTGCATGTTATTTCAACAGTTTGTAAGTTATTAACTTGTGCTTGTTCATCTGACAGTGATCAGCATGTTTATCCAGTTACGCACAGTTAAGAGAGACTTTGCTCACACTTTATCTGTAACACACTATTTTCCTGACATTTGTTAGACACCGTGTAAAAGATTTCCCTTTTATACTTTAATACGCTTTTAGCAGTACATCAGAAGACCGACTCAGCTAGTATTTAAGGGGAATGTCAACATGCGTGCTGCTCACAAAGGGTCAGATTGCAATAAGCTCTGTTGATTTTAGGCATCTAACCTGCTTCCTGTTCTTGAATATTATTCTCGTCTGTGTTTTAATTCCTTGAGAAGTCCCTTCGTGAGCAGAACACTTTGTGCCAAATCAGTTTGCAACAAATGTTTAATCAGTGACCTGACTTGTCACTGATTAAGAAAATCAGTTAATGCCAGACTAATTTGTAGTTAGATCACTCAGCATTAATAATCATCATTACTTACTGTACTTTAACTGTTATAGCCTTATTTTTTAGCAGTAGTATCATTCCTCATTGGTAAATTTCATCATTTGACAATTTTGCCTAAATTTTTTTTTTTTAATGCACCTTTGTAAAAACTCTGGCATTTGATGGTAGGGACAGCAGCATGAGTAGTATTCAAATTAGACTTTTTTTTACTATGCATTGTTCTAATAACACCGGGCACAGCTCTACCCGTCTGTCCTCAGGGATCCACCTGGCACTCCCTCATCAATAACTTGGCTTACTGGGAGAGTCTGCTCACTGACTACAGAACACTAGCAACAAATTAGATTCTTAGTGAGCACAACCTCTTACTAATACCTGTGGTACGTTGAGTGTTGCTCATCACTATATCAGCAAATTTTAACTATATGGCAAGCAAAATAGAGCGACAGGATGTTGTGTAATGCTTACTATAGTAAGTGCCTATATCCTTTGGTTCAATTTTTGCTCTAATGTTGAAATACTGATTTTTACCCTTTTCAGTTTCCATTCTTCATGTATGGAATAAGTTTGGTGAGGCTTAGGCAACAAAACTACATTGGTTAGGATTAGGAAAAGATCATGGTTTGGGTTAAACTAATTTGTCAATGTTGAAACAGCACAAACATGATCATAAAAATCATTTTTTTTTAAAAAAGGTTTCAGGTGATCAGACATGTCCAACTAGCTGACTCTGCCCAACTGGGATCTCCCAGTGAACACAGCCGATTAAATGTGAAAAGGGATTTCCAAACACGGCCCAAGTGGGATCGAACATAGCAGATGGACAACATCCGGAGGTGGTCTAGGCCACGTGGCCTGAGCCATATTACAAGAATGCCTACGCCCTCTAAAACAACAGGAAGAAGCCACAGCAACAAATTACGTGTTTGAGCTACCCAGCAGCAGATTAAAAACACTGTTTCAACTAATTTTTACCATTTACACTAAATTGATTATTTATTTAAGAAGACATTTTATTGACGGTAAACATGTCAAATATTAGGCTCTCCTCCATGTGGAGGTTTCAGTGGCAGCTCCCGCTCCCAGGGCTGCCAACTGTTTTATTGAGCGTGAGACGCAATTGACACGAATCTCACGCTCTCACGCCTCACATACTTTTCTCATGCTAACTTTCGCCTCTGCATCCTCCAATGTAGTTTTTTTTTTCCCAACCTTAGATGGGCTAGGCTAGGGCGCATGTCCCTAAACTTAGTCATGTGTGTGACCCTCCACTCAACCCTGACCTCCACCCCCTTGGCACTTTCTCGCATTGGAAAGTATGTTGCGCTACGTCATCTGTTCAAGTCGTCTGATACTGATGCAGACGGCTTTACATTGCTGGTACATTAAACCCTTCGAGAACGGGCTGGTTTGTCCAATAAAGTTTCTAGTTTGAGATGGCAGTCATCTTTACTAATGCTGCTATACTGTGTGACTGTACTCTAGCTGCGTCACACTCAGGCTAACGATCCATCAGAACTATCACCAGCATCATTTAGCTACTTACCACACTGACAGTAAATATTCATGTATCATAAGAACTATCTTAGCTACACCGGCAGGCATATGTACAGTGTATGTGAATGGTCATGTGAAATTAGTTTTCAGCCGTGTTACTTCGCACCAGATTATTTCCGAACTCTTACTAAAATGCTTCTTGCCTGGACGGAGACTGTTTTCATATTAAAAAGTCTGTTTTAAATTAATGTCGACAGCTACGATAGGCTCCAGCCCCCACCAAAGGATAAGTGGTGATAGATAATGGATGGATGGATGGATAGTGTAGATGTTGCCTACATTGTCCATTATTTAGCATTACTTATGCTTTTTGAGCAAGGGCTGGGCTTTTTAAATGGGCGGCCATTATGGAAATGCCCCTTATACCCATAATGTTTCCCTTGAAAGTTGAAAAAATAAGGATTTCTCCCCTGCGTGAAACCACAGACTTTAAAATGATCAGCACTCCACAGAAATGGTGCCAGCTCTGAGATGAGGAATAATCACGGTTGTTGATGCAAGTGCAGAACTTGCAATTCTTCTGTTCATTAGGATAAAAAAAAACAAAAACAGAATATACATCAATTTGACACAAACAGAAGTCTTAGAGTCTGGCATAATTAATCACTCCCTGACACAATCTACATCTAATTAGCTATCCAAATTGTAAACAGTTCATCATAAAATGCTTTTGAGATCTAAACTCCGCGCATGCACACTACATGTGGAATATCTGTGTCCGTTCATTAAAGACCGGAGTAGTGAGAGTGAGAATGTTCACCAAAAATGTCATAAATAAAATGAAGTGGGGGAAGGAAAAAAAAAAGCAAAGAATCACTCTGGTACTCTGCCGAATTAACATGATGTTGAAAACAAACTTTCAAGCCTTTTCTCTGGTGAACAGAGTATTAGTGTGTGAACTAAATGGGAATAGTTTGAAAGAGAATCATAATGAGTGCATCTGTTATGAGTTTGCAAAGAGAAAAACAATGTGTCACACAAAAAGCTACTAAATATGTTTTGTCAACCTTGTAAAGTGTTTGTATTGAAATGTGAACTGAAAACGGAGATAACGTGGGAGTTTTAAAGGGCTTGTACCCATATATACATGGAGATAATGTTAAAAAAAAAACCTGCAGAGTTGTACTTAACATTGTCATAGCTGAAGAAAATGGTGAAGAAAATCATGCTTTTAAATCGTGCTTTTTATATCTTTGCCACCGTTTAGAAAACAAAAAAAATGTGTGTGCTTAACAGTGTTTGATAGATGTATTCATGAGATGTGTGATGACATTGTACAAGTGTTTACTGCAGGATGGTGTCCTGGCATGTTCCATTCTTCAGGGGACACAAATCAAGCTTCCATTGTAAGCTCGTCAGTCATCGCTGTGTTTTGGCAAACTGCTCAGTTCTCACAGTGTGATACTGGCAATACTGCTTCTGCCATGTCAAAACAATGATAGGACACTGCAACGTTTTAGGCTTATTATGATTTTTCTTTTTTTCCCCAGTCATCTAGAAATCCAAAAGTGGTAAACAGAAATACTTTTGAGAAAAAGATGTTTAACCTATTCATTCAGCAGTTATATGACATGTTTCTCATCTGAAATGACACTGATTAAGTCAGACACAGCGTTAAAAGGAGGAGCCGGGTTGCAAAGCGGCTTGCAGAGGGAGCAGAAAGAGAAGGCAGGTCCAAAGCAGCTTAAATAGTGCGCCCTGTATGAGATTTGCCAATTGAATGCTTAGAAGAGAATCAGCTGAGCCATCAGCTGACGTGGGCTGGCTTCAGATCAGCTGATTTAGCTGAGATTGTGAGCTAAGGTTGACGTCTGTGGTCTGCCAGAACTAGCGCAATGCTTGATTTTAAGCTAATATAATACAGGGAATACCGTAGTGAAATGGCAGCTATAGAAGCAGTTAAACTCGTACCTGGACTTCATGACTTAGTTCATGCATGTGATGAAAAATGAACTGGCTCTGATGGTGTTCAGGCCAAATGGTGCAGGACTACCATCAATTCTGGTAGTCTGAATGAAACTCCCAACGCTTGCTAGCCAAAATGTGTCAGACACTGCAGAATGTCCAGTGGAAAAAATCTGATGCTTGCAATCTAAAAGCATCTGAAAAAAGCAAGCAAAGCTAAAGGACTGAATAAGTATCATTACTCATCAGCTGCAGGAAACCATCCAAAGAGACGGCACACATGTGAATCACGGACTGTCCTACATCTGTTTTTGAGGGGTTTTGTTTTGTTTTTCTTCATCTCAGAGAAATCAAAACACAGTGATGCATTCTCCATCCAGAGCCATCAGTCTGTCATCTCTGTCAAAGCTGAATTACTAAGTGGCAGCTGTCACCAAGTCGCACACTGAAACTCTACACACCCGATCCTATACACTTGCTGATGAGCAACGCATCGATCACACATCATCAGAAACCATTGCTCACACAGTAACACAATAAGCTGTCACCTTAACAATTTTTAACAACAACAAAAAGACAGTGAGGTGAGGCACTCCTGAGCCATCCAGGTTGTCGGTGAAATATTTATTCATCGCAATTGAAGACAAGCACTCTCCTACACAATTTGTGACAGGCCGGTGAGCTTTAAAACTCACTGGATTTAAAAAAAAAAAAAAAAAAAATGAGTAGCTAATCAAGGTGCAGTGAAGTTAACCTGCACAGTTGCATTGATTCCTTCTTCGCAACAGGAGTCAACTACACTGTTGGTGTATTAATTTGAAAGCCATACAGCTGGAGGCCCATGGAATCGTGCTTTTGGAATTGGCTTTTGGCCCATGGTGCGCGTGCCCTGTCAGCCTAAATCAATTTCAGTGCTTGCAAATATGTAAGTGATGATCCGAGTGGCCATTTTAAAAATCTATCCGAAGCCCAGAGAGCCTGTGTGCTTATAAATCGCTCGATGCTTAAAGGGATAGTTCAACCCAAAAACAAAAACACATGTTTTCCTCTTGCCTGTTGTGCCGTTTATCCATCTAGATTGTTTTGATGGCAGTTGCAGAGTTTTGGAGATATCGGCTATAGAGATGTCTACCATCTCTCCAATATAATGGGACTAGATGGCACATCGCTTGCGGTGCTCAAAGCGCCAAAAATACTCAACAGCAATGTCCCTCTCCAGAAATCATGACCCAGTTACTCAAGATCCACAGACCTGGTTGTGAGCAGTCTCATGTAGGAACTATTTTCAGACGGGACGAGAGGCACATGCTTGTGACAGGGCAGGAAGTAAATATGATACAGAAAGAAAATAGTTCCTCCATGAAACTGTTGACAAACAGGTCTGTAGGATCATCTTGAGTAACTGGGTCCTGATTTCTGGAGAGGGACATTGCTGTTGAGTTTTTCAAATGTATTTTTGGGCGCTTTGAGCACCACGAGGAAAGTGTCATCTCATTCCATCATATTCGAGAGATGGCAGACATCTCAAACAGCCGAAATCTCCAAAAGTTGGCAACTCGCACCAAAACCAAGATAAATAAAAAGTATGACAGGTTCAGAGGAAATTTGTTTTTTGCGGTGAACTGTCCCTAAAATGATGTACTGTTTGCTGAAAGGGATTGTTCCCGAGATACTAAACCTTCTACTTCATATTACAGTTTACTGCAACTCCTTTTTAACTTGCTTCATCTAAGCTCCCTCCACTGCTGTTTCCTGCCCCCTGTCTGCATACATGACTCAAAATGGTATCAGTGGTAAAAACCCATCTATGGTCACTGACAGGAAATCCTCTTGGCACAGAGGATGACTAGATTTCAAACTTTACTGTCTTCTAAGGAGCGGAGAGGGAGCGCTCCATCCATTCAAATAAAAAAAAAGAAGAAAGAAAGACAGGATTCAGAAGCCAAGACTCTCCTGCCAAATGATTGTTTTCCAACCAACAGCCACCTCCAACCTCATGAGATTTCAGCAACAATGGGTACACAGTGTTTTGACGTCGCTTTATTTCAAACTTATAAATAAAAAAAAATGAACTTCTAACAATTATATTCCCTCCTGGTGCTGCAAGATTACGCTGTTACTTGGTGCTGCCTAAATGCAATCAGCAGAAAGTGTTGAATCCCCACACCCCCATTCTTACAAAACATGCAAACGCACACATATACCGTCTGCACGTATACTCATTAAAAATACACACATTTTTAGCCATTCCCTGTTGTATCCTCACTTCCAACAGCACTTTCAACTCCAAGAGCTGGTGAGTGGGGATAAGTGTTTCTTGGCTGGATCCCAGATTGATACAATAGAGCAAATAAAGTAGCACTAGCTGGGCTCATAGAGTGGAGAGCCAAAAGTGGAACCATCAGTGAGGCTTGGACATGAAAAATATAGAGGTAAACTCTGTTACATTTTTATCTTTGAAAACGTTTGGCAGCCTCCAGACCGCCGAATCAAAGCCCGCATCTCAACTTATTCACTTATTGAAATCTAATGAACGAAGTGAAACCATATGACAATGCGATGTGATTAATGGGCCAGATTTGTCGTCCACGTTGGCTCAAAAGTTGAGTTTCAGAGTTTTTTACGCTTGACCTTTAAAACAGCAGTTGACTGGACAACAATAAGGTCCAATTACTCTGAGGCTCAACTTTTACAGATGAGAAGTCCTCAATGTGCTCAGAAAATATGGAAATTTGAGCATCGGTTCAGGCCCGTGACAACCAAGCAAACTCCATCTGCTAATAAACATGATGCGACATGATTGAAAGCTTCCAGCACAGCATCTAAACAGACCTAAATTTGAGATTGAACAGCGAGTAGAATGATTCATAGATCACACTGCATGCATTCAATTCAATTTAACAAGCCCATTTTTGATATTTAGATGACATATTATGCATTGAAACAGATTATTGTAAAATTATATTCCATAACACCACATGAGAAAATGATACTGGAGAATGACCATTACATCTAATAAAACGTACAGATAAAGATATGTTACTCCTTGCTAACAGGAGAGGGGGAAATATTAGAGGACACAAACCTCTCTGCTGCCTTCGCTTCTCTCTCAAAGATGGTTATCTACTGTAAATCAATAGGCCTCCTCGCTATTGGCATGACTAGGAGCTGACTCAGCCTAATTACCCTCTGGTCCGACCTTTAAATCACAAGAATGAGAACAAATAAATAATGACCGGTTAAAGTACCGCTGCCTTAGCGCTTCTGTCAAAATCGGCATACACAAATGAATTGTAAATTTATGGAAATGCAACAAGCGTGAGGAGTGTCTCATGTTTTGGGTGACAAATTGAAAGCAGGGGAACACCCGAGAACCGACTGCCTGACTACCAAGTAGGACAGCTGATCTCTATACTGTCCTGAGCCACTTAATTCCCACTGAAATGTGGCACACATTCCTCTCTCTCCTCCCTCTGCCCCATGTTCTGTTTCCCTTATCGCTATAATTTGGTGTGCACTGACAATGGGAAGTTTGACAGAGCAGTTGACGGTAGCTATTCCACAATGGGCTAATAACTTGAAGATTTCAGAAAATGAGGGGAATATTAAGCTGGTCTGCACTGTAGCCCGAATGGAAAAATCCAGCAATTAAGTAAAAGGGCTGATAGTACAGTATATTACAGCATCATCACCACAGGAGCTTGTCTGTAATTATTTTATATACACATTTTTTTATTTATTTTATAAACCGGGAAAAGATTTAGGCCTCCCAATTTTAATCCAAGTTAGAGACAACAATTTAAAAAGAAGCTGCAGTTTTCACAAAACTGCAATTTTAACTAAATGTAATGTCTACCAGCAGATTGTCTTGTTTTTATAGAACAAACTTGCAGACATAATGCTGTGGAAGAAACCAAAACATGTTCCTGATAGTGTTAAAGTTATAAGCTATAGGCAGCAGCTTGTTAAGCTAATCGTAACTTAGCATAAAAAGACCATGAATGTATCATAGAACTGGACATGGCGAGAGCGCTCAGCCTTCCTTCCAAGTTTCCCCAGTGGCCACTCGCGGTATTGCAGCTAAAAATTCCCCTGCGGCCCAAAAAGCATTTTCCCCATAGACCCCATTATAAAAGAGATGTCTGTAAAATCGTTGACAGCAAACAAGATAAATTATGACTCTTTCCTATGAATGGACACCATGGAGGTTCTTATATTTGTAAAACTTTCCTCAAGCTGAGAAAAGAGACGTCATTACAATGTAAAGTCTATGGGCCGAGCGGGAACAGTAAAGAGAAAAAAAAAAAAAAAAGTAAACCAGGAAGCCAGAAAACCTTTTTGGCGTATGCGCCAGGCGAGCAATTCTCATTGGATTGAATAGGCGCCATCAGACGATTAGCTAAACTGGTTAGCTTAGATTAGCTAACTGGCTGCACAGATGAGATTGTATCAATCTTCTCATCCCTCTGCAGGAAAGTAAATAGGCATATTTCCCCAAAAAAACATTATTACAGTGATTACATAAGAGACAAATTGCCAACAGCCTTATGTTGCATTACTTGTATCAAAGTATCCCGCGTCTGCTTTTATGCCAAAACCTCACATCTCCACGTCTGCTGCTATGATGCTGGGAACACATCTCGTCACCGAGCTGCACTGTGTGTATAAAATATAATGTAATACGACTTTTCAGACAGCTGGGAGTTTATTATATATCACGAATCCAAAGCTCATCACATATTTTTGTTGACTGGTCACTTTCAACATCAAGAGCTCTGCTGTCTTTTCTAAGAGGCGTTTGAAAGACTCTTCAAACAAATCCAAAATGTCTTACAATAACATGATGAGGTGGCTGATGAAATCTGTTTAAGATGCGGCTACATTGCTTCTTTACCAGCTTCAGCAGCTGAAGGGAAAGCGTGTTACTTTTTGAGAGCCTCACAACTTTCTAAGGCATTTTAAAGCGTAGCTGTAACAAATCTGAAGTTTGACAGCTTTATTAAGTGATCCGGGGATTTTGCTGCTGTGCTTGTTTGGACATAACTCTGCTTTAAAGCTGCTGCTACAATAAACATTGATCTGTGTGCTGGATGTGAACACTAACAAAGGCCAATCAAAGGCTCTTGTATTCTGGAGGAAACCTGGTAGGACTTACAGAGACGGCTAATAAGGTTTGGGACTCTCAGAGGACCTGGGCTTCTCTATTCAGAAGTTTGAATTTACTGAATTGTTACGTTTAAAAAAATAATAATGAATTCATAGTAAATTCATGACTCAAATTGCATCTTTGCAGATACTTTTTAATACAATCTGAAGCAGTAATATTATGGGTTTCTGTTGGTTGGAGAGCGTAAAAGGTTTTTAGCAGAATTAATCCTGCAGTCAGAAGACCAGTAAGCACCTGCCTTTGAAGGATGAACCTTGAATTTAGACAGCAGAGATTATATGCTATTAACAGTCTGCCTTGCCACATTGTAGAAAATAATTACAGTTTTCCATGCTTGTTTCTACACCATCATTAAATTGTTCAGGCTCGGGCATTTCACAGAATCTCTGGTTTTGCATTTGATGCACACATGAAGTACTGTTTGATTTACATGTGATTTATTTATTCATTTATTTTGATCATTTGAGGGATTTCTTCTTTTTTTTTCTAACTGTAAAATCTTAATCTGATAGATAAAGCCGTCTTCTTGGGGTCCCTTTTCACATCGTAGAGGTCTATTTTATTTTTGTCTGAATTGTCAAGCTTCTCAGCTGCTTTCATGTAAATACCTGTTTGAAACCCAAAAGATTAGAGAAAAGTCCAAAATAGGAATACTCTTGTTTTACTTGTAACTGAACAGTAAAACTACTCTGGCTTTTTTTTTTAACATTGCGCTAATTATTTACGACTGTTACGGACCAACCCTGAACTTTAGTCGCCCTCTCCCAGAGAAATGTTTGCTGCCGTCGTCCTGCGGTGACAAAAATTACCAGAGCTTCTCATCTACCCTGTTGGTCATTAATAGCTTGAGAGGAAATGTTGCTGCCTAGTTCTCATTTATCCATTAATCCTCTTAAATTAATTATCTTTCATTTACCTTGGTTAGAAGAAATCAATAGCACAGGTTTTCGCTTAATTTGACAAATGTTCTTTTGTGTGTGTGCGTGTGTGTGTGTGTATAGCATAAGTGATGTGAAGTGACTAAAATGAGTCATCTCAGCAATATGAATTATGTTTGCAAAGCAAATATTTTAAAAGATCCTATAATATTAGTCTCAATCTAATCCAGCATCAGTTTTCCCAAAACTCTGTCAAGTGTAGAAAAGCATGTTTGCTAGTCAGTTTGTTGGCGGTGCTGTCTGACACATTTTTCCTCCCCAGTGCATATTGTTTTTCACCACGGAGGGCCCTGATCCTTTGAGCTCTATGTCTTTTCTCTAATGTTTATACGCTTTTTCTGAAGCTCAAAAGTCTGTCCCAGAGGTTTCAATTAGAAAAGTGTGGTGCATCTGAGTGTATTCACTTTAATAGAAAATGATCTCCTGAGTGTTGTGAAGGGTATTGCTGGAAGTGTTGCTCTGTCTCTAACTTGGGTTAATTGGGTTTCTTTCAGCTTCAGCCAGCAACAGTACACAGACAAGGGGGGGGGGGGGGGGGATTCTTTTATTGTGAGCTGTAAATCTTTGCCAAGTGTACATTTTGATATTTTTCTTCTGAGCCACAAACAGGAAAAATAAAAGAAATGCATTCAAAACGTGTGCACACATTACATCATTGTTGACCATTTTCCAAAGCATACCACAGCTTTATAGATCTGTCTGTTTATCAGTTACATTATTGTCTTGCAGGAAACAACCAATGTCACCATTATTATTTTTCACAAAATCCTTGTTTGTCATTTGGGTTCTCTTACAGTAGTTTTCAAAATTGTACCTCACTCACAGTTGCAGTCTGATAATTATATAATTAAAAAAAGCACTTACTAAGGTTTGCAGCTGCAGATCTTAAACACATCTCCTTTCCCAATCCCAGCTCATTATTTTATTTAAAAAAATGGCGTGTGATAAATGTTTCTTTGTGTTCCAATTCATGAGATGTTTGATGAATAATTGGGAAGAAAAAAAAAAAGAAAAAAAATACAGATTACAGAATAACTACACTTAAGAAAGTTATGGTTAGTTAAAATTAGGTCAAGATTAAGTAAATTAATGTAATTAAGATAAGATAACAGAAGTTAAAGTGCGAAGATTATAACGGGATGGAAAAACAATGTGCTGCAGGTGAGACATATCATGCTGCATTTTACATGAAAACAAATAAATCAGGACTAAATCAAAAATGTGCTTAAAAGTAACCATCAGCCAAATTAAAATCAATTAGATTATGTAAGATTAAGACAAAAAGTTCACATGGATTGAGCTTTATTTATAAATAAGTTATATTCCGATTATTTGATCACAAAGTTTATCCTACTGAATAGTTTAATGTCAGGTTTTACAAAATTCAAATGATCTCTTGTTGAAATTAGGCCCATTAAAAATAATATTCGAAGATGACGGCTGAGAAAAGAAGATAAATCCACATAAGTGTCTTAAGACTGCATGAAGCTGCTGAATAGCCCGTGGTAATTATCAGGACTCGCTGTCCTGCTGATGGCAGTGAAATTGGAATATGAATATGACATTGGTTCAGTTATGGTAGGGCAACTTCATCAATAGCACACAGCCATTTTTGATGATGGAGTAGCAAATAAACTGTCCCAAATGGCCTCCATTTTCCCTCGCCTCCTCCTCCTCCTCTTCATCCCTCTCTCATCATATTTCTTGTTGAGGAAGTGATGAGGGAGGAGAGGAAAATGTCTACCTAGGTGGTACTCTGCAGGACCTGGATGGGAAGCCATAGTGTAACAGGTATGACCTTGTGTGCTGTAGTTTCAACATGAAAGCAAGCAAGTGAATCACATGTAAGAGTAAAAAATATGCTCTTGGAGTTGAATGTTGCTGAAAAAAAGCTTTTCGACTAATTATGGCGGAGCCATTTTCTATCCATCAGGAGTTCACTGATGTTTGGAATCAACAGCAGTGAATGATTTTTATTTCTTTTGAATTACCTGAATGAGATCAAAAGTGTTTGCCTTAATTTGCAGTAAAGTGGAGCTACTGGTGACATTACGACTGTAGCAATGATGAAGGAGGTCATTTACTTAATTAAAAGGAGACATTATCTAGAGGGCTACTACTCCAACTCTAAATGTCACTCCAAGGAATCATGAAGGGTTACGCCTGCCTCCACTAAAAGCTACTATTACAAAATTGTATTTCAGACTTTCACAGCTTCATGTTCAGTCTAGATTCAGCCACAAACATTTACAGTCTTTTAAATAGTGTTTCATTATTGAGATGTTTTGTTTGTTTTTAGAGGAGTATGAGTCGCCACTTGGGAGCAGTAGAACATGCTGTAATAATAACATTGACATATTATCAACTTGTATAATAAAACTGCTATTTATAATGCATAAGTCATTAAAAAAAAAAGAGCTGCAAAACCGCGTGCTTCACATAAGAAAAATACACAGAAAAAGACAAAATTAAAAGAAAATCCAGCAGAAATTTTTAAGATTTAAAAAATTTTAAAGATACGAAAAAAGAGAATAAAAATATTGATTGCGGTTGAATTAAAACCTCCTGAGTGAAGGTGTAAGACCCTTTAGCAGCTCAATGCACCACCATGTTCATCAGCTACTTGCTAACATTGGCTGTCTGCCGTCTGGTGCCACGCAAGTAGCAAACAGCAAATAGCTTTTTCGCTGACAGTAAAACTAAAAGCTAAAATATTCTGAAACAGTTTGTAGAGCTGAGGTCTGAGTTCTAATGACCGCTTTCACAACAGTAAAAAGAAAAAAAAACATTGATCGGTGCAACTTTAAGAATATTTGCAGCGCAATTTTTTGCTGTTTTTTTTTTTTTTTTACAGAGGTGAGGACTGTTAACAAGCATTCTGACTAAACTGCTTATAGCAGAATCACGGATTTCGTATATTGGCATCATTTCATGAACACTAGTGGGTTCGTTGCTGTAAAAGTGTAATTACATTTCACTAATTATAATTTTAAGCCCAGGTAGCATTTGTGGAGCATTTGCTTTCGGTTTTGCCAAAAAAAAAAAGAAAAGTTTATTGCTGCTAAGAATCCTGCAGTAAGAGAGTGATTAGAGGAATCTACCGCTTCCCACACAGAACAGAAGTTGAGAGACAATAGATGGCAGAGCGGCGCCGGAGACTTCCCATGGTGCAATAAAACCACACGAGCAGAACTGAACACTGACAATAAAAAATAGAATTGATAGGACTGCTTCACATTTCCTATCCCATTGACAGATTATTTCATGGATCACAGCAAACAAAACTAAGGCTCATTCAACAGGGGGAGTGTCTCAGCTCCCGTTCTCCAATATGTTCTTTTGATTACTTTAAAGCCGAGACTGTTTAAGCTTTTGTCAGGAGGAGAATTAGGCAGACAGCGAGGGCACGCGAATGTTCCAGTCTGACATACTGCAGATGCCAAAAAAGAGACAGGCAGACGGGGAGATTCACATAATCTAAGTCATTATCAGACGTAAATGAACAGAAAGTGCAACCATCTCAAATGAACAAAGTGATTTCACAGATCACTGATGCCCTTTTCTGGAGATGGCAAATTAATGGCTGTGCTATATATTTTTTCCCGTGCTGTGCAAAACCTCCTGAGTGCAATAACACTGAGTGTAAGGGCTTGCCATCAAAGAGGTGAAATCGTTTTCTGCCCTGGACACAGAGGAAACTGATAATGGGTTTCACTTAATTGTAAATTAACAGAATCTTGTTAATAGGATTCTGTTAATTTAAGACATATTTCCTTATTGATTAATTTATTCTTTTTGCAGGGTGTGTAAAATGATGTTCGAGGATAATTAGCAGCAACCTTAAATTGCAAAGAATTGAATCTGCATGCCATTAATCAAGGTGACGATCATTAATAAGGCTGCAAATTTACATTCTCCCATTTGTTGCCAACAGCAGTATGCAAAATCTAGTTATGTCAAGTTGGTATTTATGCAGTGATGTATTATACCACTGCACTGGTGAAGTTTATGTTTAGGCATTTCTTCCTGTTAAGTACGTTTGATACAGATACATAGGCCTACATATAGAAATGTCTGTTACAAAATGAAAAAAGTAGGCTCTGTAAATACCTTCTATTTGATTTGTTTGGATCAGGTTTTTTTTAGTCAATACACAACAGTAAATTCAGAAAATGCTCCTTCATGATGTCGTTGAACAAGTTCAACAATTTGAATCTATAGAAATATATGCAGGGGGTGTACCATTTATTGTCCTCTAGAAGCCGGCTTTGTGTCAATACAGTCAATGTGTTACAGCCCATTCTGCAAAATTTGAAGACTCTTCGTCCCAACCTAGCCTCCAGACTTTGATCCTCCTCAGTGTTGCCAAACTGGCACAGTGAATCATGCTTTTGTTTTTATTTGTCAGTTCTGGCATAGAATCTGGAGGTGTTTCTAGTGGAGGTGGGTTCAACAGGTAACAGAGAAACAGACAAGCTAAGAAAATATTTGTGCATTAGCACTGCCTCAGAAAATATTGGCAAGGTGCTTTTGATCTTCAGCTGTGACCAACAGGGGAAGAGTATAAATGTGAATATGGAGAACAGTGCTAAAAAAAAAAAAATACCTCAGTGTTAGCATTTTTTGAATTTTTCCTACAATTACTACATTTTCTAGGAATAGTTCAGCAGCTTGGGGACTATGCTTATTGGCTTTCTTCTCAAGAGTTTTGGACTCTCATGCCTGTATGGTCAATATGAAGCTGGAGCCAGCAGGGGGTTAGCTTAAATTAGCAGAGAGATGGGGAACAGGTAGTCTTGCTCTGTACAAAGGTAACAAAATCCAACTACTAGCTCATTAATTAACATGTTATAATTTAATCTTTACAACAGCCAAAGTATAAAAACAACAACTTGCTGTTTTGTGGGGGCTAATGTGCCAAATGTTTCTGTTGTCAAGATTGGAATTGGAAGGAATTTGCTGCGCCTGGCCAAGAAACAGGTTTTTGTACAAAAAAAAACAAACATAACAAAAAAAAAAAAATAGCATGTTAATTACTGAGCTTAAGTGTTGCAGGGAAGTAGGTTTTGTTCAGGCTAGCTGTTTCCCCCTGTTTCCAGTCTTAATGCCAAGCTAGGCTAGCCGACCTCTGCCTCCAGCTTCATATTTGATTAAATGGAAATCTGCAAGAAGGGGGGGGGGGGAAGCATATTTCAGTCAGATCCACCATAGTCAAAGAAACCTAGATTAGGCCTATCATTTGCATTAAGTTATATTTGGCGGTATGGCTCTGTTCTGGGAGCTCCCTGCCCTTCCATGTGCCCACATGGATAGGCTAAGGCTAGGATCTAGGCAGCAAATACCCCCCTGGGTACAGAACAGAGCAGGCATCAATGACAACAGAAATGACACTGATTAAGTCAGACACAGCATAAAAAAGGAGGAGCTGGGGTGGAGGTGGGTTGCAAAGCGGCTTGCAGATGCAGCAGGAAGAGTAAGCATGATTGCCAATTGGATGCATAGAAGAGAATCAGCTGAACCATCAGCTGATGTGGGCTGGTTTTGGGGATCAGCTGATTTTGCTGAGATTGTGAGCTGATCTTGACTTCTGTGGCTGAACTAATGTAAATGTGCTTACTTTTATTAATAATAGGCTACTTTGGCACTTTTACTTAAGCAACCTTTACATGTAATGGATCATTTTAACAAAGTGATATTCTTACTTTTACTTTGCTACATAAAGGATCTGAATATCACTGAATATCCAGTTCGCCAATCTGCTCAATTTTCCAAAAATCTAACCATTCCTTTAACTATTGTTACATACACATATTAGGGCATATGTTTATGTCACGTAGTCGTTCATATCACATCGCCTCACATTTAAGATCAAATAAACATTAGTACAGTCGATTTAACTGCTTTAGTGTTAGGAATATTGAAGCAATAGATTTCAGTTAATTGATTAATTAATTTATGTCTCTAATCAGGACATTGTCACCCCAGACACAGATATCTAGTGTTACAAAGTGGCCTAAATCATTTTTTCCTTATGTATTTCAATGGAGACACACAAATGGAATGAATGCCGATAAATCAGACATTTTTATATGTGATCCTGAATCTTATATCTGGTTTGTAGCAAGGCGACCTCAGGCTGAACAGTCGTATCATAATTCATGTGCCATCCGCCTCAAATTCTGCATGATTTTCTCTTGAAAATCTTCTTGATCTTTCTCTCTGAATCCATCCATGTAACTGCCCCACCACTCCAGTCTCATATCCAAGCGTCCATCTGCACAGGAGGGACCAGCACTGCTCCACTAAAAGCTCCATGTTTCAATTTTGGCCTTTTTTTGTGTCATTTCACTCTTTGTGTTTTTGCAAATTTTCAGTCTGCATCCATGGTACATTTACACACAAATTACACCATACACAGAGACATTAGTCAAAGCAGCCTCTCATTTCATGTGTTTACTTCTGCATGAACAAGCTGTGGGTCTGTTCGGGAGCTTAAAAGATTTGACCAGTGAAGCCTTCTTTACACCAAAATTAGTGCATATATGCAGGGTTTTTTTTTTTAAAACGTAGGTAAACCTGCTAAAAAAATAAGCAGTTGACTACTTTCACTTTGCCAGTACAGTAGCTTGCCTTTCTGAATTTTGTGGCATGTCACGTTTGACGTCACGAAAACACCCCGCAATAAAGGGAACAGTAGAAAGAAAAGTGGAGGCCAGTGACAATATTACAGCGGTTACTTTTTAAATCTTTTACATCAGACTCTTTCATAGTCAAGGCTGACGAGTTAGTTAGAGCTTCACCTGAACGGAGATGGAAAGGAAAACTACTTGGGCGCCTTAATGTCCACAACGTCAACATGTGTCACAGCATTGCGCCAGAAAAAGGGTAAAAAATTAACGTGTCCACCAGGGTGTCGCATGATCGCTTGATCGGAGCAGGAGACGCTAAATACCCATGACTACTGCAGAAACATTATGATTTGGGAATAAATGCCGATAGTACCCTTTCTCACTGAAGACAAAAGCCAGATGGTAACGGGTGTTGGGGTTTTCCAAACTACATGGGGATCTCAGGAATTTTACTTCGGAAATGAATCATGTTAACTAATACAGCTTGTTTAATTGTATTACAAAAGTTTTTACAATTACAATGACCGATCGGGAGTTCATTACAAAACAGAAGTGGGACATTAGTGCTACTAAGGGATCCCAAAGGTTTGGAGAGACTGAAAACAGGTTTAACAGATTCGAGCCAAAAGAGGACATTTGGCTAAATAAGCTCTTGCCAACAATTAGATGAGAAGATTACCACCACCCTTATGTCTGTATGATAGGCTAAATAAGCTACCACTAGCAGCCGAATAGATTACTTTAGCATAAAGACTGGAAATGGGTGGAAAGGCTCGGCTAGAGATTAAATAAATAAAATGCATGTTATTTAATGAGCTCTATCATTTCTGGTAGGCAGATTTTCTTACCTTTAGACAGAGCCAGGCTAACTGTGTCCCATTGTTTCGAGGCTTTATGTTGAAGTAAGGTAAACTGGCTCTGGCCTTGTGTTTGGCAAACAGGCATGAGACTGGTATCAATCCCAACCCATTTTCATCATCCTCAAATGTCGATATCTGACGAGCTGGGCATGAGAACGGGCTATCAATCCTCCCATCCAACTCTAGACAAAATAAGAGAACAAGCATATTTCTCAAAATATCGATGTATTCCTTTAACACCCCAACTTGCATGTACTTCACTCACACACTGTACACACACACACACACACACACACACACAAGGGCAGACTTGAGGCAGTGAAGAAGAAAGGGTTAGCGGTCAGTGTCAGGGGGGTTAGCCTATTCAAGTGGAAATGAGGTCTTCTAACACACCAGATAAACTCAAAAATATATCTGCATATTCTACTCTATTATTCTTTAACTTTCAACACCACGTCCAATGTGCAGCCTCGGCGAGTTCAAAGCGACGTGGGTACGAAATGAAGGGGGAAAGTACAGCCGCTACATGTAGAGATTTAGCCTGCGAGTCGATCCATGTTCGAAAAAACAATACATTTCAAACAGGTTGTGTAGCAGTGACGTACATTTGATCACACCTGCAGATGCCATGACAATATGTCAGTGAGAGGAGAGAAAACCCACCGTTAGCTCAGCGTACATACAGTATGTTGTATAAGATAAACAGAGCAGCCTCACATGTGGAACAACTAAACAGTTTGGAGTTCGACAATTTGCCTGTGAACCGACCCTACTTAGCAATTTAGCTTTTCTTTTCCAAATTATTCAAATCATCACACTCAACAAAAGGTGAATGTCTTTACCTGCAGCAGTCAGGAGGGTCTGACAGGCGGATAATAAAAGGAAGAGTTTGACCATGTTGATTATGCTTGCATCAGATCTGTTGACAGAGAATTCTAACCGTGTCGCTGACAATTTTAGGCCACCAGCTTACTTTGGTGTAATATCTTTGATATTCGACTGCTGTGGTTCAACTTTTGGCAGAGTTTCCCTGTCAAACTGTCAAATTTGTGAGCTTCTCACATGAAAAGTGGGAGAATGCTGGTATTCGATTTGTGTTTCTGCTCATGTCTGTTTATGCTTATGATGACAGAAGGCTGAATTTTATATTGCTTAAACACAACCTACAACTAAGTGTAGGTTCGTTAACATATTATCTCAGTGCTGTATGGCCCATCCTCCCTGAACAGTAATGAGGCTAGAAAAATATTAGAAACAAAAATTATTTCATGAACAATGCCATTGTTCTTGATAAAATAGTCTCTTTTTCCAACCATTCAGCTTTGTCTTGGCAAAACACTGATTAATTCTCTGAACCTTGTTTAAGATTTTGCCTGAGGGCCTAGGAATAACTTTAATCCGCTTTCTTTGGTCTCTCTGAAAAGCAAAACAAAGGGACTGATTTGCAGCCTTTGAGGTGCAATCCTCCTAATCAACAACAGATTCCAGTAAATGTCCTGGCCTTTTAATAGCATCCCAAACATGTCTTTCCTCAGTAGAAAACAATAAAGTGCTCCAGTCGTTTCATCAAATTGTCTGGTCGGAACACATTCACACCCATAATTATTTCAGCCAAGGTTAACACCGTAGTAACACAAAAAAAGGGAGAGATTTCTGTGAGCCGCTTAAATGTTCTGCACTCTCTGCACTCCAAATTTATTTTAGTGTCGTCTAAGAACCATGATTTCTACACTCTACTGAAAATTATCGAATTAGCTGTACACACATTATCTTTGGTCTGCTCAAATTTCAGTGTAATTATTCACACAGAAGAGACAAACCAGGAAATAAAGTCTACACGCCGCTGCCATCGAAGACGCCCTTATCGGCCCGTTTAAACCAGCTCGAGCTGCAGAACGGGCCCTTCTGCTGAATGTCCCGCCTAAATGAAAGGAGGAAAAAAAAAAAGGTTTTAGCCATCCTCACAATTAGGAGGAGACACTGAGCTGGGTTTGGCTCGATTGCCTGAAATTATTAGCTCAGGGTAATTAAGTTTGCATTATTCTCCCTCAACATCAAAATGATTTTTTGCAGTTCTTTGTCATTGTAGGCAGGGCGCTCGCTGGTCTGACTCGTGGAGATACACACGAGCCGACCCTGTGAGAGCATGAAGACATGCTGCCTGGAAGAGGGGATGACAGAGGCTGTCAGTGTCTCAGTAGGATTTTCATTGTAAGATTTGGGGACTTGAAATGGGTGAACCACTGTGAGAAGGGGGTTAATTAAAGAAGAAAAATGTATTTGACTACATTTTGTAAAATATATATTTTTTTAGGCTTTATATAAGTATTTATTAGGTTGGTTAAATCTGAAAAATGGGCTCATAATTGCTTGAAGCTTCTTCTTTAAATGGTTTCTTCTGCTTTAAAGTAAACAATGATTTCTGCAGCGATAGCACCTCCTACATTACTGCGATCCAGGGGGCGTAGTTTCTGACTGACTGTCAGTTTTGTAATTTTATTGGTCCGACGTCTGTGTGGGTGGCCACTAAAGATAGTTGCACTTAAATTCCAAACATCACATTAGCAGTGTCGCTAGCTGATCCATACGTCCTGCACCACGTGCCTGTGCAGCTCTATGTGTGAGACATTCATGGAAACAGAGCACCGACACACAGCACCAGCCAATGAGGTCTGTACGTTTCTTTATCTATGTGACAAAATATAAAAACTATACCACCCCACATGTATTGTGTATATTAACAAGTAAGCCATCTCATCTCTGTTGAGAGTTGCATATGTGCAGTACTGATTGGGCAACAGACAGTTAACAATATTGCATGTTAACCATTGCTCAGTGTCGCCATGACCATTTGCACTATTTAGTGTCCCCGAGAAACATCAATACCTGTTATCATCTGTGCTACTTGCAGTGCGTTTCTCTATTTGATTGTGTTGTGAGTGTTTGCAGCCCACGTGTTGTCAAATTGATAAAGATGGTTTCTTAATTTGCTTGTGTTTAGTCTATTTGCATGTGTTTTCTTAAGTTGCAGTGCATTGAGCTCTCTCAGCCACCGTACTTTTAACATGTTAGCCATGAAATGTACAATACAACAACATTTAGATAAGTTGGCCTGTTCTTTTGTTGTTGGAAAAGAAGTCATGGCAATCTTCTTCACTAGATTAGCTACTTTCATGAGGAAAAGATCTTATAGCGGAAATAACATGGTACTGTATTACTGAAGGAGGAGTGAAAGGATATTGATGTTGGCAGACAAAACAAACAAAATGAAAATAAAGATATATATTTCATCACTGATTCCATATATTGAAAATGTTCTATAATTCATTGGTTCACTCTTCAAACCTTTTTACAGACAGCAACAATGGTATAAAACTCACATGTCTCACAGAAAGAAACAAGCACAGTACAGCAACATATGTAGTGGGAAATGCACCGGAGACGCCGTGGGACTGCACAGACGCTACTTGTTTAGTCAGAGCAGCAGTGAGCGAGCTGGGAAGCTAGCTAAAATAAACACAATCTTCTCTTCTCACAACTCTGGTAAAAGCTCATAGCCCTTTATTAATTCAGCGGCCTGTATTGTATTTTTGGATGACTCGAGGTTCGCCTGTCAGTACATCTCAGAGGATAAATAAATTAAAAGGCAGTTACAGCTGATGACTGATAAAGCTGATTTATTTTGTGACTTTATCTCTCATTTTCACATGAATATGTAGATATGATACATTTGAGGAAGACGGCATCAATTGGCCACATCTACCTTCACGTTAGCGGCCGCAACTGCGCCTGTTCAAAATTAGCGTGCAATTCTAAAACAGGGAAAGTTCATGCAAAACATTGGCAGCAAATGTATTCTTCATCTGTATATGATCTGTGCTAGGATTGAGGTTTTGAGAAAAAAAAAATTATATAGAGTTGAATTCTGTGTTTATTGAATACAATTCAATCAATATATTAAAAAAAAAGAATTTGTTCCAGATAGCTTTTCATGCAAGTTGCTGTAAATTTATCATCTTTGATTTAAACATATTTACCTTCAATCTACCGTAAAGCCCTGATGCAATTCTCAAGCTCTATTTTCAGAATACTTTCATTTTCCGAATGATCTCAGAAGAATAGTACAAGGTATATTTATAAAATAATACCCTGCTTTAGCACAGAGCATGCTAACAAACGAGTATACCGATTGTTTTGTTTACTCTGTAGAAATCATTATGTCATTCACCTCCACCTCACTCGATCTGCTGTCTCTCTGGCTCAGGGCAACAACTTAACAGTAAATGCAAACCACAAAAGTGCACTGTAACTCTTTGGCTATACTTTACAGACTTGGTTACAATACAGACCTTATAAATCCTGTGTGCTTTAAAGGTTTGACTGTGTTAAAGTATTGTATTTCTGTTACGCTGTGCCTGAACACTAGGAACAAGGTTTCGGACCCAAATGCAGATCCGGCAGGCAGAGCAGGTTCAGTACAATGATTTATTAAAGTTAACTCACTGGTCAAAGGTAGGAAAGGGTCAAAACCAGAAGATCAGTCCAGCCAGGGCAAACAAATCCAAAAGGGTCAAAAGCAAAATCCACAATCCAGAACAGGAGCAAAGTCCAAATGACACAAGGAAGAACACACAGTAACTGCGAGGGGGACACATGGACTATATACACAAGGAAGGTTAACAAGACACAGGTGAGACTAATCAGGGCGGGGACAGACAA
>JBBPCS010009335.1:10755-31070 GCA_037974645.1 Hollardia meadi | reverse complement strand
TCTCTCTCTCTCTCTCTCTGTCTCTCTCTCTCTCTCTCTCTCTCTCTCTCTCTCTCTCTCTCTCTCTCTCTCTCTCTGTCAGAGCCGGGGAAGAGGCGCGTGTCCTGTGAATGGTGTGTTCTGCCTAACGTGTGATTCTCATTGTTCGGATAAATGCGAGTGGAGTGAGTTCAGGGCAGGCGGTGAAATTTGGCAACAGCGATAAAAACAGAAAACAGAAAAAAAAAGAGCGGCTCTCAAGAACGACTCGGATCCCCTCATTCCTGGGCTACCTACGGGTCGCGAACATCGCATCACTACTAACTCTGTTCTATTCAGAGACACCAGTCATCCGTTATGGAGATCGATCACAACATCAAACTGTTTTTCTTCCCTGTCCTCGGTGAGTAAACTTCAAATAACTAATAGGCTACTTCAGTATCTCCTGGTCTATTTGTAACAGTGACCTGCCCAGTCTGCCATGGTTCCACTTGTTTGGCTTCCTGGTAGATTTTTATCTGTTTAGCCACACTAGCTGCTAGCCGGCTGTAGAGATGGTAATGTTGGTCAGTCGGTACAGAATTAAACATAGCCTCCGTCCCAAAATGTGTTCTTCTTGTGTTTATGTCCCCGAAAATGTGACTGACATGGACTTTACTGACTTGTATCCGTCCAATGTTTGCCACTAAAGGAGTGTTTTCACATTCCTCTACTGAAGGAGGAGATGTCTGCACACTTCCCAAAAATCCGAGGTTTAAATGGACACCGGACACGCTGGATTCGGTACCTTACAAACAGTGTTGGTGTAGTGTTATTACTAGAGCACAGCCATTAATAAGTAACGTCTTACACTTCAGCGCCACCTGCTGAGAGAAGTAACTCATGCGAGGACATTTGCATAACCAAAAATGACAACCCCTTTGGATTTAGTTTCAGCTGAGGGATGTGTTTGAGCGCTGATCACTGCTTGAGTACATAGTGGAATAAATAAACAAAATAAACTCACAAAATGCCAAGAAGGGAAATATACGCTTATACCTATTTTCCTTACTGGACAGAAATGTACACCTCACAAATGTGTTACGACCATGTGAAATATTAGTCATAGCAACTTTAAAATGTATCTGGAGGGGAACTTTAATGATCTCATAAGCATAATGGATAATAAGCTAAATGCAAAGTCTATATTAACAACAGATATCTGCCACCGGCTAATATCTAACTCATGCCATCACAATATTAAAATAAAGAGAAAAAACATACACTTTAGTAACACACGGGTTTCCCGCGTGTCCATCACTTTTTAGTTTCCCCTAGAAACATCCATATGTGTCGTCATCTGTGCTCCTTGCAGTGCGTTTCTCTATTTGATTGTGTTGTGAGTGTTTTTCTTAATTTGCCAGTGTTTTGTCTCAGTGTGTTTGTCTGTGTTTTCGTAAGTTGCAATGTGTCGATGATGAGGCTTCAGCACAGCTATATTTTGATATAATTCAGTACATATCTGAAATCTATCTGGACATATTGCACTTGCAGATTTGAAGAAGATTGGATTACTGGCTTTGACGGAGGTTCCTTCCTCGTGTGTGTATGATTTTGATCAAGTGATCTCTCTTCTTTTAGTGGCTGTCGCTCTTGCAGACGGACAGACTGAGGATACAGTGCTGACAGGGGTCGTTGGACGGAGCCTCCTTCTAATCACTGGACTACAAGGAATCGAAGAGGTCCTCTTACATTCAGACAACCATAATCTACTCCACTTTGAAAATGGAAAATTTCTGAGGAAGGAATCAGAGCGATTTCAGTTTGAGGAAACTAATGGATCTGTCATCATTTCACCTCTAAACTTCAACGACAGCGGGGAATATGTATTACAATTAACTCATGTGAACAACTTGGTGGACACCAACACATATACAATTATTGTGAATCGTGAGTATTTTCTTATTATTCTTAGAATAGCTATGTAAGAAAGAAAGTTTTTTTCCTAATTTTTCTTATTGATTTACTGAATAATTGTATCTATTCAAACCTCTGTTAAACACTGATTCGTTTGGGGAAAATCCCTCTTTGTTTGTACCATTCACATCTTAAAGTCTGTAGACACGTATGCAGACTATAAAGGCCGTCACCAGTAGTCAGTGTTGACATTGCTTCCTTAAAATGGGTCACAAAATATTGAGAACAACTGATTTAAAGAGGCATTGATTGACTTTTTTGGGCCACTTTTGGCTGTCTGTAATACAGGTGCATGTTCACTTCTTTACATCTGTGGTTAAAATAATTCCATTCATATACACATCAAATAAAAGACTTGGGAGTAGGCTATTTGTTTTTACAAAGTAAATGTTCCCTTTACCTGCGTTGCAGCTGTTGTCCTACAAAGGATAGTCAAAAAAATAACACCAGTCCTGCCATACAAATGAGTGTGACAGCTGCTAACGAAGCTTGTTGTCTCTGTTGTCTGTTTGACAGAGTCTGATTCCACCCAACCACCTGCTGGACCTTCAAATGACCATACTTCTGACCAGAAGATATACCTGGGAGTAGGCCTATCTGCTTTAGCTGTCGCTGTCGCTGTGCCGATCATCGTCTTTGCAGTTAAGAGAGGTCAGTACTAACGAAGTTCCGATCTTCATGCTGTATAAAATTATAAGCTTGTCAGACCAAGAAGAAAAAGTGAGATAGCCACATTGCTCGCCAGCTGCAGTATTGTTCCATTTTTACACCCAGCTCATTAAACTGAGTGTCTGCTTGTGTTTGACCCACCGCAACTTCTTTAGATATTTAGTGTTTTCTCTTAATCGCAGGCTATTGCTGCTCATCTGTCGGCAAATCATCGGATAACGGTATGATCTGAAGTCACACACATCCAGTTTGAGCAGAAGCAGCTGTCCAACGCGTTCACCCAGGGAGCTCATCAGACCATCAGCTCATCTTTACACCTGTGTAAGCAGTCCAGCGTTTTCCCTGTGTTCAGTGTGAGTTAAGTGTATGACCGCTTCTGTTATTCGACCATCCCTTGAGCTTGTTGTATTTTGGATACCTTCACCTGTCTGACTGCCTACCTGTGTACCGACCTTCGTGCCTGATTAAACAGTTTGAACTTTTTGCCTGCCTCCTACTCTGCTTAGTGGGTCCTTCTCCAGTTCTGTGCCTGATACTTAAGTACTATTTTGAGGTACTACTTTACTTATTCTGCTGCTTAATACTTCCACTGCACTGACTGCTGCATCAGAATTCATTTTATTGGCAATCGGATAAAAAAATAAAAACTCATTCCGATAATCGGAAAAATGCTGATCCGATAATCGGCCAACCTCTGGTAGCATATATTAGAAAGTGAGGAACACTTCCCACCATCTCAAAGGACAACCTAAAAGTTGTTCTAAACTGATCGGTATGGCATCAGGAAATGATTTATTTAAAGACAAACACTTGAGACCCTCTGTGTCACTGGAGGACTAATATGTTGGAAGTGATTTCTTAACTCGATGCTGCCACCTGCTGTTGGCAGAAACACTTGAAGCGTTAGCTCTAAAACAGCAGTTTTTGTGTTTGTTTCGCCCACCAACAACAGTCAAAGTAACAGTCTAATGTTGTGGAACTAACACTATTTGAGTTCCAAGCTCCAGATCGGCACTCATAACTCCTCTCCTCTGGCATCCTGAGGTCTACAGTCAACAGTTAAACTAATGGTTTAATGTGATGCCATCTTTTGTTTTCCAAAAACATACTTTACTAGACTGCAGAAGAAGGCCAAAGAAAGCCACGTCAGAATGAAGAGTGCATCATGCAACAATGGTTGCAAAACAATACTCAGGTGCTCATATGAGCACTGAAACAGGCTGCGCTTGCTGTAATCATCCCTCCTGTCCTGCCTATTAAAAGATGTGACAGAGATTTGTGATGCTCTTCCAATGTAAGTCACGGGGGACATCGGGGATGGGAAGCTTTTCTACAGTTACTGTGAGGCTTTTTCGGTACTTTTTTGTATTTTTGTCCTAATATGACTTTCATTTTGGAAGATATCCACTTGAATTGTCCAACTCAGGCTGCTGAAGGCTCGTGTTAACTTCAGATAAACTAGATGCAGATCTAGGATGACCAGGACCCAACAAATCCAACGCGGGACGAAGAGTACGTTTGTGTGGGACACGTTTCCAGTGCCGAGACGTCTATCTAACTTAGAAAATGAACATTTCTATTCTACCCCTTAGCTCAATACATCTCTGTGTTTTGCCCTCATAGATTCAGTAGCACGCTGCTTTTGTACATCCATAGATCTCTTTCTGAGCCACTTCTTTCTAATGAGATAAGACTCATATACTGCACAGAGGCGTTTCAGACTAGTTAGTTTCCTAGTCTTCATTAGAACGCCATTTCTTTTTCTTTGTGATAGTTTCCATCAGGTTCCGCCTAAATCTGCATACCGGAAGTTTCCGATGTGATGTGAGCTTCTCTCATTAGTCAACCTGCATAGATGCATGTGTGCGCAGTTTGATTGGCATTAAACACATCCCTGTGATGACAGCCTTCCCCGCTTTCTTCACAGTCTTGGATAAAAGTCAGATTTCAGAAAAGCGTCTGTCCTGCAGTGCTTCGACTTTTGAAACCAATCAAAGTGTGAGACATAGGGGATAAAAATGCTGCGCAGTCCCACTTGACTATCACTCACCACAATAGCCAAACTATTAAAAAAGATGATTATCTCAGTTTACTTCAGTACAGCACAATCTTTGGTCGCAAAATGCAGATGTTGTTTCACTTGGATTGCGTGTTTCTCTCGTTGGGTTGTGTTGTTTTGTTTGTTAGTTTATCACTGTGACCAGTATCATTCTCTGGTCTTACATCTTTCAAAAAAGATTTTCATATTCAAGCATTGCGTGATTTCGGTCATCATCATCGATTTATAATATCAATTTGAAATATCAGCATTTTAGTCTTCACAATTTCTCATTTTAGATTCACTGACAATCATTGTGTCTAAAAGGAATTTCATTCATTCAAATTCATTCCATGTCTCTGATCTAAGTTCAGTCAGTGTCTTTGGACATAAGCCATTATCACAATCTAATAACAGTCTTGGTTGACTTGTTTCATGTTCCCAAAATTAAGCTTAAAGATCCCGTCTCTCATATGGTTTAGAGAGTACAATTACCACATTAAAATCCTTAAAATGGTACCTATTCCAGAATATATGAATATGCAAATATTTTTTCATTTCCATTCCCAGTGTATGTGCACTGGAGGCTCCAAGTTTCCACATCACACTGACTGGACCAGGATTGGCTTCCAAACTATTTGTGATGTCACAAATCATGCTCGTAGGCCCCGCCTCTTAAAATCCGATTTTCAGTGAGCAGAGAGAAAATGTACACTTTCAGCCATGAATGTGAAAACAGCCTCATAGTGTCAGACTCTGCACATGCCTCATTCTACACAGTGAAGCTCCAACATTCAACTGGAGGAACAAGAAGAAAAAACACAGTTCTAACTGGAGGGCGACTTTAAGATCTTAAATAACAATGCTTTTTTTTTTTCCAGTATGGAAGATAGTATTAAAAAATTCAGTGTGGAAAATTCTATTTTGACAGTTCACCTCCAAGCAGGATTTTAGTATATCACTGTGCAGAATATTGTTATTCTCACAAACATCTGCACCTAGTACACATAATCCAGCATGACATGACTATGCTGATAGCTTGGAGTCCTCCACGGGCCCATCTTGAGGACGTTTTCACTGGCGTCCACCTTCCACCAGCTCCACAGCCAGCTGAAACATTTGGCTGCCAAGTAGAGCGCCCCAGCGCTGAGGAGAATCTTGAGGAAGCTGACGCCGCCGCCGCCGCCGCCGCCACCATTCCTTTTGTTCGCGTCTTCATCAAAACCTAGAGACAGAAATTCACAAAGGCTCAAGCAGCGTTAAATAAGATGGACTCCCTTTTGTGTCCAGTTGTGCTGATTTAAATTCTGTGGTAACAGTGGATATACTGTATGTATGAATTATAGTTTCTTAAAGGGTAGCTTCACCTAAACAACTCACATCCCACACATTTAACACTTCTCTCTCGTGGTTACTAGTCTACTTAGATAAAGTAAGCACCTGTTTGGGGTTCCTTTGGGGGTCCTCACCCACAATATGATGGAAATGAAATGACCTTCCTTTACAGACATATTGCCCCTATTACTGCATACTTCACTGTCACCAGTTTTCATAGCGGACTATTTCTTCAGCATGAAGTCGTTCCCATGATTGCATGATTATTGAAAGTGAATAAGGCCTTTTTAATGGAAAGATGTATTGTTTAGTTATTCAAATGCAATTTCCCAAGACTGTGAGCAGCACAATAACACTGTTTTAACAGCCAACTACAGACTTGATGGATTCTCATAAAATCCATGAAGTCAATAGCAAATAATCTCAAAGACAGATGTATGAAAACCAGGGAAAATTAAACCTAAACTATCTGTACGGTAAGATACGACTACAGGTAAGAGAAAAAATATGTAACTTGGGAGAAGTGATCCTTTAATAACGGTCGCTTGCCGGTCACACATATAGCAGTTGTACACTTCAGTGTCCACTTGTCAGGATTCAAAATGACAAAATGAGACCTTGCTCACATTTAAAGAATCTCACTGTTGAAATGCAAAGAGCTGTGAGACAGCTGTGAGATGCTGACTGCACCTTTACCTTTGTGAAGACGCTCCCACCCAGTCAGCCGGGAACTTTGCCCCAAAGCTTTTGGCCTCCAGATGGCTTGCGCGTCACTGTAGTGTCTGCTGTTTTGTGAGGATAGGTTGACAAAGTACTGCACTAGCTGGTCGTAGTTGAAGGGCTCCATGTCGACATCTAACTGCTGGCACTGAATATCACTATAGTAGCCCATCTGGGTGAGAAAGGTGGTGATATCTAGCTGCGGGCTCTGCAGAGCTCGAATGAGTTCACAGCTGATTTCATAAGTCCTGTCGGCACTGAACCTGCCACAGCCTCCTCCGTCATGCTCTGTGACATACACCGTCTCCACCACCCTGGTCCGCACTTGTAAACTGATGATGATACGGTCCGTATTTTTATTACCATGGTTGCCAGCAAACTCATAATTTTCCCTCACATATGTCGGGAGGTTTGCTGCAGCTGGGAAGGTGTTTGTGTTCAGGTTGCCGACTTCAAAATACTTGACCTGGAGAGGAGGAAGGGGGGAGAGAGAGATATTAACAGCTGTATTTGAACGAGATGACTCGGTAAGATGGTGGACTGTCACATAAAAAGTATGAAATGGATGGGTAGAAATAATGGCATTTGGAGGTTGTGGTCATGGCCGTAGGAAGCATTGAAAAAGTCTGGGGGTCCTCCACTAGATCATTTTTAACAGAGATGTAATTTCCTGTATTCTGGTGCCTTTTAACAGGTGGTTTCAAACTTTTATCCGTCTATATTGGCATGAAATGACTTATACTGTATTTAAAAGCTAAAAGTAAAGAATTTGATTCAATAAGTAAGAGCCATCTCTCACAATAACCACTCATCGTCTATTTTAAAGCCCCCCTCCTGTCCAAACTGTGTTTTTCTTCTTCTTCTTCCAGTTGAATGTTGTCGCTTCACTGTGCAGAATGATGTATGTGCAGAGTGTGACACTATAAGGCAGTTTTCACATTCATTGCTGAAAGTGTACATTTTCTCTGTGCTCAGTTAAATTTGATTTGAAGAGGCGGGGCCTACCAGCATGATTTGTGACATCACAAATAGTTTGGAAGCCAATCCTGGTCCAATGTGTGATGTGTGTGCCCTCAAGGCATTACTGAGTCATCCCATTCACAAGAACTGGTAGGATGGATGGAAAACACAATGCCTTGGCCACGTCTATCATCGACACAGGGGCATAGAAATAAACAAACAAACAAACAAACAAATAAAGCATACCACAAACCTGACTTTTAGTCTTGAGGCTCCTGGTCCTGTCCAGTACAGGCAGAAGTTTCTCATTATTACCAAATAGGTGGAAGCCGTAGAAACCGTTCTCTGGTTGACAATCTGACACAAGCTGTGGCAACACACTCCGGTCACTCCACATAGAAGTTGTATTTACGTCTTTCTTATACATATAATTTAATTGGAAATAGTCAATATTACTGCAGCCAGTGAGGTCGCCCACTGTTTGTCTTAAAATATATCATAGCCCTGCTGTGATCTCATATGGAGCACAGCTGTTTTTAGGCTACAGATAATCTCCCTTAATATTATGGTTTACTCAAAACAATGTAATTACATTAACAATATGAGGAAAACAGGAAAAATAACATATGTACTGCAAGTATTAACATGGCAAATAAATCCGTTTGTGATCTAACCTGGTGTTACCTTTATGATGACCACAAGGTTAATGAGTTCACAGCTCACACAGCGGTTGGCAAACCAAAACAGGAGCTGGAGGCCGTGTTGTGGGAAAGGACGGCCAAACCCCGAATTCATCAGGTGGTCCAGAGTGCAGAGCTGACTCTTAACCATAGTGGGGCTGATAGGGGCGAGACACACACACACACACACACATACATAACACCACAAGCAATAATATAATAGCTGTAGCCTATCAAAGCAGTGTGTGGGCTACAACAACAGCTGAGGTTGAAAAATTACTGTTATAATAAAGAATTATATGTTAACGTTTTGTTTACCGTTTCTGTTGTTGTCCGTGTGTCACTGCTATTTCAAAGCATTTCCTTGTTTCCAGCGGAAAGGAGCGAAAGGATATAAAAACATTGAGCTAAAAGCACCGCCCCCGTCCACGATATTTTCTTCCCGGGATGGCGAGGGCTGCTCATGAATAATCAATGAGGATGAACCCGTATTCATCCAATCATTGCGCGCAAATGTTCTGACGTCGACCCCCCGTCAAAAGAGCTGTCGTGTATCACCGTTGAATGAATCGCAACAGTAGTTTATCTTTATATTATTATTTATATTGGTTTTAACCCGGTTATTTTTTTTTTTAGCATTTTATCAAAATAACAGGTATATCGCACTCTAGTGTAAAAAGGCAATAATGACTTGTGTAATTGTGGTGTTTATAAGGCATTGTCTGCTGTATTGTCAGAGTAGGCACATGGCACATGGGAGAATGAGCCTCCAGCCCTTTCTTTTTATTATTTTTTTTTATTGACAAAAGGATAATGTACAAAGATTTCGGGTACATAGATGACATCAGTACATCAAAAATCAAAATGCATATACAAAAAGAAAGAACATATACATGTAGGGAGAGAGCCACATAGGCCTACATATAAGTAGGCTATAATCAAAATCAGACAGAGGTTTCAGGAAAGCCTATTTAACACGTGGTTACGTTGAGAAATGGTCTATTTGAACCCAAACCATGATATCTTCCTAAACCGAACCAAGTAGGCCTAATTTTGTTGCCTAAAGTTAACAAAATGGTGACAGAAAAGTGAAAATAATGATAAACACAGACAATAATGAGTCAATTAAGTCTAGAAATAATAAGTAAACATTGAAATAATACATTTCACAGGGGACACAAATCCCAGTCTCCTGTCGTTAATAGACAAACTACTGTCTATGCGAATTTTAAACCTTCCTTGGCCAATGGATTTTGCGTCAAGGGCGTTTGTTCGCTATGATTAGATGAAGAATGTTTGGCGCTCATTAAATATTCATTATTTTCCATCGCCATCCTGGGGAAAAAAAAAATCGTCCCCGGTCTGTGCCCAAAATGCGTGCTCGTTCACGTCGTTCCATACTCCGTAACGCACGTTCAAGTGGACGTCCCGGACTGCGTCATTTGCGCGCGCCTCGCTCCCGATGCACCTCTTCTCCCGAAAGACTAAAGATAGATGTTTCGATTTCAGGTGAGTATTGTAGCCCCAACAAACCCGCGTACTCTTTCCCGACGTTAATTCTCGATGTTTTAAAGAGAGCTGGTAGTAATTCAAGACTGCGCGTGATTTGTGGCGGTGAATTTTGTGTGTTGTTTATACGACTGCCAAATTCAGTGCGGTTGGCGGCCTGTGAAGCAGCCCGCTTGCCTGGTGACATGAGCCGGAGGGAGCGGGAGCGGGAGCGGGAGCGCTCCCCTCCGCTTGTCTAAGGATGAGTTTATTGTTTCACAAGTTAATCTCAAGATGTGAACGGCCAGTGTGTGATGCTTGTAACCTGTGTCCAGACTGTATTGGTTGGTTTTGGGGCAGCAGTTTTTCATCGACGTGGGTCCTGTGTGATGTAACGTCAGCATTAGCATGGTGGCTAACGGGTTCTCTTGCTATCTGGCGTTACATGGTGCCAGAGGTTCCTGGAGAAGCAGTCATGAGTTCTATTTATTCACACGTTTAAACCTGGTGGTACAAAGAGAGGCTAGTAACCAGCACACCCAACGTTACCTAAATGCTTTACTAAGTCATTACAGCCGCTGCTATAACCTTATATGTTAACTTACAAATTTCTAAACTTAATTTAGCTCACTTTGACCTCTGTAGAGCATCAGCTTTGATATTTTATCACGCTAGCTGGGCCAAGTTGAATATTTTTGGCACCTAATTATCACATTAACGTACGAATCACGATTCTCCTCAGCTCAATGCCACGATTATGGTCTAAAATTCAATCAACGTCACTATGGTCTATGTAGCATTAGCAGTAGCAGATTGAGGGTCTGTTTTGCTAGTGTAGCCTAACTGTTAATACACGTGTGTGATGCAATGTTGCACTGGGCACTCATGTTCCTTCACGTTATGGGTGTTCCTTAATATTTTAAGAGGCTAGCTGAAAAATATGTGACATATGAAGTTGGCTATTAGCTACCATAGACTATTGATTACCTATGTGGTAAAGCAGTAATATTAAACACACCAGTTTCTTCATAAACTGACCCTCTACATAACTTGACTTTCTAAACATTGCACATTTGAAAGATGTTTTAGGATTTGCTGTCACATTCTTGAGGTTGTTTTACCTTGCTGCTGTTGTCATGCAGGAAACGAGTCCTTTAACCAACCAGCTATTGTTATACCAGATGAGTGTAAAATCAGTGGGTCAATAAAAGCGTCATCAGCACCACATCTTGGAAGCCAGCAGACCTTTTGCATGGCACACATTTTGACATTTCATTGCAGGGAAAGCAGAGGTGTAATTAATGATGGCTGCATTTCATGTCCATTTCTTACTGTTAGCCTTCATAATGTCGATAAAGTTGTTAATGTTAGTAAATAGTATAGCCTCATTCCTGAAGGTAACAAAAAAATCAAGGTCTTGAAAGTGTGAAAATTGGCATAAATAGACGGTACCATTAAAAGTGCTTTATTTTATATATTTTGTGCAAGAATATTAGAACGTTAGTAAATAGGCTACATTCAGCCGCATGCATGCCTTTCTTGTAGATGTGTCATTCTTTAATGTGCCACCTGCCTCGAGACAGTGTGAAGGTCACGTGCGTGCATGAGTGAAGTCAAATCAAGCACAACTGAGAAGTGTTCACACATTCAATCCTCTCCGTGTTTTAAAATGTTATCTGTGAGCTTCTGTAAAGCCTCACAGTTCTCATTAGAAACATCCTCAGCGTTGTAACGGCAATTATCTCGATCTGTGTCTCAAACTATGTCGTGTTGGATGCTTGAATTTGAGGGAATATGGCCTACAAAGTCCTTGAAAAGTCCTTAAATTTCCTGCCTAATCAGAGTACCAGCCCTTCGGTACAGGGCAATCATATCTGCTTCATTAGTAATTCAGTAATGTTATTCATGTCAGTATTTCCCTTTCCTCTTCTTTTCTCTTCCTTTCATTTTGCTGAGTGTCCTCCTGTTTTCTCTCTGACCTTCATCACTTTCTTTTCTCCGTGTCCTGCCTCCTTCCCACCTTCCTCACTCTGTTCCTTGTCCCATCGTCTTTCTTCCCTGCTGTCTTTGCAGTCCCTGGATGAAGACTGTACGTTGGAGGAGGAAGACGAGGGACTGATACAAGAGGAAGATGAAATTGATCAATTCAACGATGACACCTTCGGAGCTGGGGCCATTGGTGAGTAATGCCTAAACTCTATTTGAAATGAGGGCATGCACACTGAATGCTCTTACGCTCATTAATAATTAATGGAGTTGTTTGGGGATTTTTTTTTCCGCCTGTATCTGAAAGATTTTCAATAAACATCAGAAGACCAGATGGACCACAATTTGGTTCAGACCTCCGTATTTGATCCATTGGGGGGAAAATGCAGAAATGTTTCTTTCTTTTATTAAATCACTATAATCAAGAACACAAATCAACGCCATGAAGGTTTATTAACTTTTTAAATTAACTTCACATAAACGAAGTAAACAGAAATAACGAAAAAACACTTATCTTTAAACCAGTCTACATATTAACAAAGTGCAGCAAAAAGTCTTTGAGAAGTTGGATATGAATGGAGTGCGACATGATGTTTGTGATTTACGAGCAGCTCTTGAATGGACCACTTAGAGTGTAGTTAATTGACAGAAGCAGGCTACTGTTTACGACGAGGGGACACAGAGTAATGGTGCTGGACCACAGCACACGCGTTTACATTATCAACTCATGATTACAAACTCACATCTGAATGGACAATGTTCACTCCTGTTCTTTGGGGGTATAAGTTATTTTATAAACTACACGAAATCAAGAACTCATTTTTAATCATAAAACAAGTGCGTATGATGTATAACCACTTGAGGAGATAAAACAAACTGTAGCAGCAGGGATTTTCCTCATAGAATTCAGGTTACAGAGTTTACTTCACTCTCGTACACTTGTCCCTGCACATCCACTTATTGTAATTAATAATTATAATTTTTGGCACAAGTTAATCTTTTTATGTGCCTCTTTTGATCATGTTGATGTGAGTTAAAATTATTTTAGTAAAACAGCATATTTAAAGGAGTCATGTTCCCCATGGGCCACTTTGATGATGATTGCATTGGCTTTGTAGGTGTTCTTTATTGTTCTTCCACCTTCGTGAACACACTACATGACCGCTGTGACTGTGAAATCACCTTTGAGACAATTTGTTATTATATAATAAGTTATAAGCCAAAAAAACAACAACTCATCTGTCTCTAGAACTATTTGTAAGAATTTATTTGCACAGATGTTTCAGTGCCACAGAACAAACAACCACTCTGTCTGACTCTCTTCTTCCAGATGACGACTGGCAGGAGGAACACAAACGCCTCGCGGAGCTCGATGAGAGGGACGGGGTGGGAGGGGGGCCGGGGTTGGGAGGACCAGGGATGGGAGCAGAATCAGATTTAGGAGGAGCAGAGAACTCATCCTCCAGGCATCTACCTTCCTCTGCCATCCATCTCCCTCTTCCATCGTCCCTACCTTCACTCAAATTCTCCTCATCTTCCTCTGGGCGGCCTCTACCAGGTCAGTGATGTAATTAGAAGAATGCTGCTAACAGTAAGACAGACTCAATTCTGGAATCCTGTTGATTTCTCTATAAGATCCCAGTATTCCTTATGTTTCTTGTCATTTTCAGTTCAGGATGTGGAATTGTCTGACCACAGGTCAAATTGATTGGACAACTGAACAGAATTACTAGTCACAGACTTTTCTTTGACTGGTTGTTTAATCTGTAATATGGAGAGTGATAATACACCCATCAGAAAATCCAGTAAAAAGTAAAACTGTCGTTTCAGATGTGGAAGATCGTGGAGGGGAAGGTGGCTTGGCCGAGTCCCTGGCCAGACTCATCCTGGAGGCCGACCCGGCCATCGCTGGGGTCGGAGCAGCTGAGCGGCCCGGTCCATCCCCCAGCTCTTCAGGATCCAGCCTGTCGGCTCTGCAGGGGCTGGAACGACCCAGAGTCGTGCCCCAGCCTTCTTCCATCCCACATCCCACTCAACTACACCAGCATCCCCATCACCCCCAGCACCAGCTGCCTCCTGGGCCTTCCACCTCAGGTGAGAATGAATTGTCCACTTCTAACCCTTAAGTCTCGTGTGACTAATAATGATGTGAAAAGTGATCTGAACAGTAGTAGGCTTTTATCAACTAATGAAACACCAATCATTATAATTCAGTTTGTGCAAATTAAACATTCATCTTGTCATTTCCTGTATGCTTTGTCAGTCTTTGTTAAAATATCATAAACAATAAGAGGTGGAAAAAAAGGTGTGAAAATCGGTTGTAGTCCAGTAAACAATACACTTCTTCCCACGGATGTATGTTACCAGCAGCAACACTGAGCTAGTTAGATAACCGTAGCGACAATGGACAGTGAGGGTCCATCAAAGAAAATGCAAGACAATCATTGACACTCGTAAAGTGTTTTTCCACCACAGTGGCTCAATATACTGCATGCTGCCACATTGTGCGGAGTTAATGCAAAACAAAAGCTGGTCACTCAACTTATGTGCTGTAGTGATGAGAGTTTGTGGTGAGGTAGACCTATTCCAGCAAACCGTCAATGGCGTATATTTTTTTTAACCTGCGATTGGCGAGTGGAGGGTGCTAATTTTGGACCCTGATGAACACCAACCTAAAGCCTCTGGAACAGCTTCAGTGCTCCTCGCCATAGATTCTCCAGCTGTCTGAAACTCTACTGGAGGGATGAACATTATTCTTTCAGAAGAGATTCCCTCATTTACTATCTTGTAGATGTAGTTATTTATTTAGGTTTTACTTTTCATTTGACGAAGATTCCTCACACACAGTGAATCAAATGATTCACCACGTGCTTTGTTCAGTCTGAAGTGCAGTGATGTCATTGTTAGGCTAAGATTATAACATCACCATGTGGTTGTTGGTGTTAAATCGCTCTTGAGTGCTTTGGTTTGAAACGCACAAAGTATTTTCTCAGCATATAACAAGTAAAGTAAACCCTGAGTGCACATATTTGCCTTCACACACAACAGCATGTTTTCTGCTACTTTGAGACAATGTGGTTTACTCTGTTATATTCTATGTATTGTTCCTGTCTTACTGAAGTCTGTTGTGTTCTGCTCTGCTCCAGGCCTTTCTTCTGGCCCTCCTCCCTCGTCCATGCTCAGCTACCAACAGCAGCAGCACTTGCTTCGCAGAGGGACTGCTCCTATGGGCCAGGTTAGCTTTTTTAACTGACCGTCTCTGTAGACTGTGTTTTATTTCTGGCTACAACAGCTTTTGTGATGTGAAAATTTGTCCAGGATTGTAAAATTATAGAAAAAGATGGTCACAGATCGAATCATTTTTAGGATCGGTAAAAAAAAAAAGAAAAAAAGAAGGTGGTTAGATTTAGTGCTGGATTAATTTAAAAATGTACTACTGTGGCTCTGATGTAGCCTCTGTAATCACCACACTGTTGTAGGGCTGGGCCATTCATAACATTTTATTTTCTTAATGAGAATTTAGAAAAGATTAGATTCTGGATTTGGGTTCATGCTGTCAAATATACACTTGTATAACTGGCTTGCTGAGCAAGCAGTTCACTGCAGTAACATTTATTTAAACTTAATTTGTGTGAAATCTTTTTGTTTCAGAACCCCTTTAAGGTTAATTTCTCTCATTCTCTCTCAGATGAACTCTCACAGTATCTGGGAGAACAGTATGGGTTTTGGTCCGGTCAGCGTCACCCCCGGGCTGGTTACACACATGGAGGTGAGGCTTCACTCACTCTCCGGCTTCTTAAAAACACCGGGCACCCACGCCTAGTTTAACAGCTTGCATGTATGTTCGTGGTATGTCCGTACCCCGATAGGACATTTAGCCAATAGACATGTTTACTTTCACTTCAGCCTTTTCAACTTCTCTGTGTCAGTGATGTGTCGCCTCTGCATCGCTAAATAATTGCATAGTGGCAACCATCTAAATCCATGTACGTGTAATTATACGGTAAAGTTCAAAACAACAGAAACTAGAACTACCACCTTGCGGTTGTATGTAAGTTAATCTTTGTGCCAAATTTGAAGAATTTCCGTCAAGGTGTTAATGAGATATCGCGATCAGAACACTGGGATGGACAGACGGACGGACGGACAACCCAAAAACATATAAAAATCAAGCAAGATTAACACCGAGTAGATTACTGTTCATGTAATGTAAACAAAAAAAAAGCCTTAAATTCCAAACTCAGTCATGTCTGGCCACAGCAGTCACAAAATGCTGTTAAAATCCTGTTGGTATTCTTATGTATGGTAAGTAATTAATGGCCCAAATACAAATAAGGAACAAAACCTACAAGGTGTACCACCTGCGTCTACAGAAAAAATGCATTCCCCAGATTTTGTACTGTAGGTGTTAAAGACTTAACCGATCGTCGTCTGTATGTTTCTAACATTCTATTTACCGTCTTCCTCCTCTTCAGGATAGTCCGCTCATGTCTATAATAAAGGAGGTGGGCCTTCCTAAACGACCTCCTCAGGGTAGGAATGATGAAGGACAGGATTTGTCAGAGAGGGTCCCACCTCCGCGCTCGTCTTCCCCAGTGATTGGCTCCCCTCCGGTGAGGGCAGTGCCTATCGGGACCCCACCCAAACAGCCAATGAGCCACGCCCTGAATCATCAGGTGAGGAGAAAACTTCTCTTCTTAGTTAGTTAGTTTTCCTTCCCTTTTCACTATGACTATGATATTTGTCTTTGTAGAGGCCAAAGGTTTTCAAATAGTTTCGATAGAGCTCCGAACATATTTCTTTTGATACTACCACTAGAAGTTTACACATGGGGGGCTTAAGGTAAAACATTTGCTGCAGTAATGTGAAGTCATGAAGTTATATGGTATCTAACTGTGGATGTCACTTAGCCTGATAGCAGTCTCATTGGTGTAGTAGTTACCATATAGCATCTTGCTGTGATATAGCTTAGCATGTAGTTAGCTTTGTCTCTGTTAACCCCGTCCTCTGTTTGTGTGTGTGTGTGTGTGTGTGTGTGTGTAGATCCACCATCCCATGGCGGTTCACGTGAGAGCCCCAGTCCAGCACAGATACCCTCCTCCTTTCCCCGAGCGTCTGTCACCAAACACCCTCCTCAATATAGCTGTGAGTTTTTCCTCTCCTCCGTGCTCCCCTCGGTTTTATAGCTTTGAAAATGGATCTCCGGCAGGTGGCCGTGAGAGATCAATATTTGCATGATCCTCTTAAAATCGACGTGAAATAAAAACCATACGAGCTAGAGCATTCATTCTTTTTGCAGGAGAAGGCTAACGATTTGGTTGCGTTATGATACGTGCAGTGCAAAACGTGGTACCGATGAAACTATGAAAACGCCTTTGCACTCAGCTCATAATAATGAGAATATCTCAAAAACTAAACAATGTTTATAGTTTTCTTTTATCAAGTATTATGGTTTATTGACTTGTATAACCTTTTAGCTTAGGTTGTTCAGATTTTAGGGAATATGAAGCATTTGAGGATATTCAAAGAAATGACATCACAATAAGCAAATGGCGAACCATTTCTGTTGCGGAGTTTAAAGGGTTAAAGCAAAAAAAACATCCTAGGGTTCCTTTTTAATTTTGATGGCGAGTCAAAAAAAATGAGTTTCTGTGATTTCAACCACGAACAGCTTTTGTTTTAAATACAGTTTGTTGATCTCATCTAACTCATCTAACAAGTATATTTCCCAAAATATCAAACTTGAATTGTAAGAGACAAATCAACTTTGATTTTCATTATTCTGGGTGTGAAGTTTCTGTTTGTTCTATTTGTCTGTTTGTTAGAACTCCCCGCTGTGTCGCGGCCCATTCCCTCCCGGAGTCGGACCGGTCCTGTCTCAGATTCAACGGGCCCAGCTGCTCAACTCTCAGGTTGATACCGCACGCACGCACACACTCTTTTTAAATAGGTATAACTCCGTTTCTTGTATACGCGTTACGAATTACAGGTTTAATAAAGGTAATACCTTTAGAATAAAAATCCTGTAATGATTCCTCCTGAGATCTGTGGTTGCTGTTAAAGTAATGGAATACATGCAACTAAAATAAATGTATAATTAAAAAAATGTGATGAAAGACAACACGCTAAATAATTCCAACTCTTGAGAGAGCAGGGGGATGGTGTCAATGCCAGCAAAATGGCTATGCTAGCATCTGTAGCCTAGTTTCACGCCAAAGACTAGAAACAGGAGAAATCATATTACCTCAGAAAAAAACAAATCCAAAGTGGAAATGGTAACTTATCGGCTAGTTGGGTTTGTTCAGACTTCTGACTGTGCAAAACTGGCAACCCTACGATGAAGGCAGAACTTTGCGGGTCAGGAAATTGCTCCTCAGAGGAGTAGAACTGATAGGGCAGCTCCAAACTAACGAGTCCTTCTCTCACACTGGGTCCACGTCTCTCTCTCAGGTGGCTGGTTTTCCCCGCGGCGGTCCAGGGCCTCCTTTGCTACCGGGCGGTGGTGGTTTCAGACCGTTCTTCGGTGGCCCCCCTCCTCCTCCACACGGTCACCGAATGGGCCCACCGCCACCTCATGGCCCCACTAACCACACGCCACCCATCCGACACAACACCACCCACCTCCACCCCCAGCACCGCCGTATGCTCACCCAGCGCATGCAGAACCGAGGGGGGTAAGGAAAGTGTGTATGTTTGTGTGCACACAGTACAATAATGGAGCTGCAGTGTCACACAGCACTGTGATCCTGGATCACTAACCAGCACACAAGCATTTCCCTCCACACGTCTTTGAGCAGGTTAAATGCATAACGTCCGTTCAAATGGCCACTGAGCAGACCGTGTCTTCTTTGTCTTTATCCGCCCTGTAGGGACCGTGGCAGGACCGGAGGGGACCGGCGCAGCAGGGACCCCTACAGTAACCTGATGACTCAGAAAGAGAAGGAATGGGTAACCAAAATCCAGATGATGCAGCTGCAGAGCACTGACCCTTACCTGGACGACTACTACTATCAGGTGGGTGTTTGATGGAGTTACCCTGTTGGCTGCACCACGTAGGGGGCTCAAAATATCTGGTCAGCTTCTTTTGGTAGGGTGTTTTACGTAATGTCAATGAGTTTGTACAAATCATTATTTTTTGATTGTTCAGTCTGTTAAAATGTCAGAAAAGAGGACATCTTAAAATTATATATATTTAATTTACAATTATATAATTTCACATATTGAATATGCATCTTGTTTGTTTGTTTTTTTGGTCAACTACACATACAGATAGTCTAGGGATTTCTTTCTGTACAGTTAATGGTGGTGTGTCATCTTTTGTAGACGGAAATGTCTTTGCCTTTCACCTTTCAGGGTCTATTTGCAACTTTTCTGAATTAATCAATGGACGGGTTGCACAACCGACACTCAAAGCAGGAAAAACAAAGGCGGTCTTGACAACAGTAACAACTCAGTTCCATTAGGTGTAACAGTAATTTGATCATTCAATTCAAGTAAAAACGCTTCTCGGAATACGTCCACATCATGGAAAACCTCTGACTGTTGGTCAGAAGTAAAGACGTCACTGTGGGCTGTGGAAAACGTTTTTGCTGAATCGCTGACACTTACTCTTTGTGCGTGTGTGTATTTCCACATGTAGAACTACTATGAAAAGATGGAGAAACGCCAGGAAAGAGAGAGCGACAGCAGCAAGAAGGAACACACCACCAAGCTGATCACTCCACAGGTCGCCAAAGTCGAACACTCCTACAGACCAGGTAAGTGACGACAGACTCTTATCTGCCCTCCACGGTACATGATCACACACACGGTACTGGAGACATCTGTTGATTGTTGACGTGTGTTTGTCAACAGTTCAGTTTGCAGGCTCTCTCGGTAAGCTGACGGTCTCCAGCGTCAACAACCCCCGCAAGATGATCGATGCTGTGGTGACGGCTCGCTCCGATGACGAGGTCTGTCTGCGTGTTTCATTGTTTCTCTTAAAATGTTTACACAATGTATGTGGACACAAGGAGGTGTTTACAACTGATCACTTCTATAGCTGCTTCACATTCACATACTATCCTATGTAATGTTGAGTCTGCACAGGGTGTTTTATTTTGAAAATTGACTGGCTTTTCTATGCTGCTCCATTGTGTGACTTCCTGTCTGGCTCGATCTGCTCTGTGCAGCTTGATGCAGTTTCTCTCAAACTATATTTTAAGTGGAGTAGAGCAGAGAACCACTTTTGAAAAGTGCTGTGGTACGTCTGCAGTCATGAGCAACATGTCTAGAGTGGCCACGATCAGCTCCAGCTTCTGCATCGGAACGAAGCGCAGCCGCTTAAACTCTTAACGCCGTGTACACACTACTGGCAAGATAGCTACAGAACGGCCAGACGTGGTCAGCTACTTTGTAGCAGAGTAGTCTTTGAAGCGTCGATCAAGCGCTCGTTGATGTCATCATGGGCTTGTGTGTGGAGACGGCGAGTATGGATCGTCAGATACATTAGCACAGCTAGCCAT
>JBBPCS010009335.1:0-10655 GCA_037974645.1 Hollardia meadi | reverse complement strand
TTATTCAGGTGGTTGACATATGACATATTCCATTCACCGCGGGATTCTCACCATTATCTAAAAGTGCTAAAAGTTTGAAAACAGCACAGGAGTGTGGAGTGTCACAACATTTCTATTTTGCTCTGTGCTTTGTTGAGTGTTTCTTGCTTTATTCATTCTGTACCTGTTTCATAATCAGCGCTACTTGAAGTATTCTTTCTCAGTTTAGAAGTCCTGTTGGTGAGTGTGCCTCACTGTCTGCCTGTCTGTCTACCTCCAGGAGAAAAGGGAGAAGCAGGTTTGGAATAGGAGGCGACAGATCCTCTACACTGTGGAGAAGGTAGATCTAAAGATGACTGTACATGCCGAGCATAGGTTGAATCAAAACAAAACCCTGGATCATAAATACATCTCTGTGACCCATACCTCCATCCACCCCTGTCCTCCAGATGTACAGTTTGCTGCTGGAGGTTCAAGACTTTGAGAAACGTTTTGTCCAGGCTCCAGAGGAGGACAGGGAGGCTCTGCTGGAGCAGCATAAAGCCAACACCGTGCAGCTGTGCAACTCCCTGCGGGAGAAGGAGTGGGACGACAGGTACATTAAATGGATAAGTAGGAGCACCTGAACTACACGAGCTGCGCTCGACGGTTCTTATTGTTGACCAGCTCAGTACAACTTGTAACTGTAGTCTGTTGTGTAAGAGAGAATTAAAACACCGGATCCACACGCACTCAATTCTTTTTCTCTTCCTCTTCATAAGAGTGAGTGATGAGCAGTGTGTGATGATCATGTCGGTGAGGAAGGGCAAGCGGCTCATCTCTAGGCTCCTCTCTTTCCTGCCGTCACCGCAGGCTGCCGCCGTTGTCATGGCGATTGCCCGCAACCTTCCCACCCTGGCCAAGAAGGACAAGCAGGACCAGGTAACCGTTGAAAAATTAAAACACGACTGACACCTGCTGGTGAAGCAGAGTAGTGTTGTCAGTGACGCAGGGGGTGTTTTACTGCTAATCGGTGCCTGCCCTTCAGTGTGTCTCTGAGGTGAGAGGAGCTTTGAGTGAGGATCCACATGTGTATCCCGTGCTGAAGTTTGTTTTGTCATATGGCAACACGGGTTGAACATGTGTGTGAAGCATCCATGTTTTAGAATTTGGAGCTTCTTTGCAGCAACATCCATATTTGAAGTATTGTAGTTCACCACAAGCTCATTTGTTGTCCAGAAATGAACAAGCATAACCACAAACGCGTGTTTCCACATGAAGAGAATCCCATAAAAATAATGCAGTGCCTGTTGTTTAATTCCTGAGTCAGTTGACTTCTTTTTGTCACCAGCTTAAACTTTTTACATGCTTCAGCTTGTGAAGACACTTAAATTGTGTCTGTTACTATTAAACTCACACCTTGTAATTTGCAAATTGTGTCCACGTTAGAAGAATTGATAGTTCATCTTCTAAAATTAAAATAGAGGACAAGGCAATTCAGTTATTTAATATATTTTTGAGATACTTGTAATGGTTTATGCTGGGTGTTTCTTTCCTCCATAACTCTCAATGTGCTGGCAGTTTGTCGCAGGGTTTTTTATTCAGGAAAGTGTTGAGCAGAGGCGGAAAGCCGGCTACATCCTGATGCTCCTTCTCTCGGGATCAGCTCAGTTAGTATTCAACAGCCCAAACAGTCGCCACAGTCATTAAATAGATGCACGTCCCGAGAAGAGCCTCTGCTCTGCGTTCCTCCTTAAATGTTCAGGTTTTATTTCATGAGTGTAGTTAGTTTTTATGACGATAGCAGAGGCGGTCTAAATGTTGTGCAGTTTCTAATAAGGATTTTGTCCTCTGTCTCTGCCCTCTTGTTCAGGTGCTGTGCTGGTTAGTGGAGCCGGTTTCTGCAGTGATCCAGTCACTGTCGAGCTCCGCCCTCACAGACTTGCTCCAGGAGCTCCAGGGCAGCGAGGGCCAACTGGCCACAGTACTACACAACAAGGTATACACACACAAACACACAAAGCCTGCACACATGCAAACATGAACTTAGGAGCAAAGATGAAATATAAATGATAAATATAATACATACTGCAGCTAGAAATGCACTCAGTAGAGCGCATACCTCCGCCAAGGCCCAACAGCCCAACATCCATGCATTGTTCCCTGGATAATGCATGGATCTTGATTAAAAGAAAAAAAATCTGACACTAGTGGCTGGTATCTATGAGTGTGTACAATTTAGTGCGGATCCAAATAAAAATCTGGATCTAGCAGATTTAAGCGTGTTTTCATAGGGAGGTAGGCTGCTGTACGGTAACAAATAGCGCTAGAAACCTGCAACTACCACCAATGTGTAGCTAATAGCTGTATTTAAATAATTGACTTCAGTGTTAAATGGACTCTGCTCAGCAGGTAAACATTTTGCAAATGTTTTTGCAAATTAATGAAGATGTCGAAAAATGATCTATCTGGCAATGTTAAAGAAAGAGATAAAAAATTCCTGAATCTGCCTCTTTATCCGGATCCGTGAAATTTGATGGGTTCTTCTTTGGCTCATACCCCATCCTTCCACCAAGTTTCGTGGAAATCCATTCGGTAGTTTTTGCGTAATCCTGGTGACAAACAAACCAAACAGACGGACACGGGTGAAAACATCCTCAACATCCAAAACAACCTCCTTGGCGGAGGTAACGAATTGTCCAGCGGTCAGATCAGCTGCACTGACTGAAGTACAACAACCAGTGCGTGTCCTGAAGCCTGATCAATACTGGAGTCCAGTCCACAACAACAAGGTGACTTGACACCATTATCTCTGGCAGAACCTGTTATCTGCCTGCACCACAAACATCAAACTTTGATCATGTGACCTGAAAGAATAAGGCCGTTGATCTTCTGCATTTTACTTGTTGACGAAAGAGAACAAAATCAACAATGAATTAATCGTAGCGCGGCTCGTGTCTGTATCCAAAGCCACACATATTTAAAAAATAAAACAATCAATTTGTGACCTATTTAAAAAGATTTACATCATCAGTAGGAACGATGGGCTTGATACTGAGCGCCACAGACGGGGCAGAGAAGTCTGGAAATATTAAGAGACAGAATAACACATTTGTGGTCTTTTAATGGGAGTTGTTGACGATAAGAAAAATGTAGTCCAACACACACACATTACACGCACCTCTCTGTTTCTGTCTAGTTTGGTGTGACACTGCTGTATCTGATCCTGAGTGAAGGAGAGAGGATGCAAAGCTCCGACCCCAACTGCCAACTCATGGACGACAATCGATGGTAAGGAACTACATTCTCTCGTCGTCATAACAACACCGCCATGAGTTCTTTGTTTCTTCTCGTCTTCTGCTTTTCGCACCCTCTTCACTTCTTTAAATATCGTCTTTTGCGCCGCCCAGGACTGAATTGGTGTTTTCGGTGACGAGGGAGCTGCTCAGCGTTCCCTCCTCATCCCTCTCCCCTCCCCTCTTCACCCCTCCCAACCTGCTCTCCCTCCTGTCGCGCTACGTCGATCGGCAGAGGCTGGAGCTGTTGCAGGACAAGCTACAGTGAGTTGCATCAGCACACACATTAATCCTTCAAAGTACTGTGATGAATTCTCTGCTGCTTTCATTGTTGAAAATAAAAACTGAAGGTTTGTTCTTTGCCATTTTTTTCAGGATCTCTGCTTTGACCAGGTAGAAGTCACAAGAGACATCAACACATCCCCCTCCCCACTCGATGCAGACCTTTCTTTTTGGGCATGTCAGAAGAGTGCATGTGCGTGTGTGAGTGCGTGCTCTCGAGGTGAATCCATGGTGGATCATTTTAATCCAGCAGAATCTTTAGTTACTTTTGTTTTTCTTTGTGTTTAGTCTTTGGTGTGTGTGTGTGTGTGTGTTTGTTTGTGTGGGTGTGTGTGTACGACAGCGAGCGCATGCGAGACGGACAGTCTGAATGATAAAAATGAAATCTGCATTTTTAAATATCTTGTTTACGATTATGCCTGTGATGAACCTTCAAATTAAAAAGTATTTCTATTATATAAAAATGTGGACTCTCCTGTGTGCTTCTCTTTCTCCGCATCCTCGAATAATACAGAAGTATCCGTTGCCGTACCTCCAGACTACTACATTACTCAATTAATCCTCCACGCTCCACCTCAAGTAATTTTTTATTTTTGTAAGGTAATTATTTATTCATTCAGCTTTTTATATTTTGGTATGCAGCGTAGGGTACTACAGCTATTGTTTCATTATATAATCTTGTGTTGTATAATGACCATTAAACATTTGATTCTTGAAATGGCAAAAACCCTTTAAATGAAATAAAACCTTCAGATTAAAAATAAGAGATTACGCTATCGGTACTGTAACTGATAAGTAAACATTTTAGGTACAGTTAGTCTAGATTGGAACAAAGAAGTACAGCTGTGAATCCCATTTCTGACTGGTAACCGCCTCTTCACCGTTTTTTGTCCCAACATCTGCAGTTACTCAAAAAATGTAATTCTCATGATGCAACACTAATATAATGCAGATTGTAAGTATTTTTGCCGTGTCTCCAGGACGAGGACCATTTGAGGTTCCATCTTCATGTCCTCAGCTCTTGACTGCCTGAAGAGACAAAGCACAAAGTTATTTTTCATTTGTGGGGAAAGGAGAAAAAAGGAGTGGTTTCAGTCTGCTTTTGAACAGTGCGTATATTGAATCACCTCTGATGCTATCTGGCAAGGTATTCCAAGAGAGAGGACATTAAAAACCAAACTTTTAGCAACAATTACAACAACAATAGATTCTTTCTTTGTTGAGCTGCAGGATGTTTCATGATTAAACCAGTAATTCAACAGGGTTTAGTTTTCCAGGGGACACATAGGTATAACTGTGTGTCATCAGCATAATTATAACATGTTATGTTTCTTGATGTCCTTGAGGCCAAACAGAACAACCATGGACCCGGAAATGAGCCCTGAGGGACCCCACAACTTTGCCAGATGTAAAAATCCCAAGAGACAGAAAAATTTGTAATCCCTCTGTAAAATCTAGACTATTTGTTGAAGAGGTGTGATTAGATGTATTGCTTCTGCTTTGGAACAGATCCTTACACTTTTAAAAAATGATTAAAAGGTGCATTAATAACTTTTTAAATTAAAAGTGAAGTAGATAATTCTGCATTGGTGTGTCTCATTCCCAGGTTGTCAAATATCGATGCTTTGGGTTGGTATTTGGACCGAGCTACTGGGACGGGGCGTTCAAAGTGTCAGTATTTGATGACCTGGGAATGAGACTCGCCAATCAACTGTCTTTGTTCAGAATTGTCTACTTCACCTTTAATAAAAATGTGTAATGTGGAAGTGGTCAATCATAGCCATAGTGGAGAATTAGGTGTTTTAGCTTCTTTCAGTCAATTTGGGGTTTTACTGCCCACAGCTTTACTGCTTTGGTTCAGTCTCGCCACTCTTATCAACCTTATTTCCAAACATAGCAGGCAGCTATTTTTAATGAAAAAGCTTGAAAGAAAACCCACGGTAAGCTACTGGATAGCTGGTGCCAGATATTTGTTGAGGGGCTAGTGGAGATCAAACCAGAGCTAAAATGAGAGTGAATATTAAACATGCATTCATCAGGTAGCCAGTGACGTAGCTACAAATTATTGCTGATGCTGGATTTGCTAACACGTTGCCATATGAACTTTATAAGGTAATAATATGCTTGTCAAATGTGTTGGCCCCAAAGTGGCCAAAAAATGATTAATACAGGTTTAAGGGAAAAGGAAAATACCTCTTCAAAGGTGCCATGTTTAGCATTTATCATATTACTGTATAGTGTGAGTGTAATGCACCATCAGCACAATAGGGGGACCATAACTGGCGGCCTCCCTCTGTCATAGGTCCATAGAATAATCACTGAAGAGACAGAGTGTTTGTCCACATTGTTCAGTGAGACCGAGGGCTTGTTAATGTCTCACCTGTGCACACCACCTCAATAGCAGAGGAGGAAAACCACAGCTCTACACTTCCACAGTCCAGCAGCGCAGACTCGGATCCATCGCAGTCAGAGAAGAACTGCCACATATATTCCTTTTGGGGAAGATCGATGTGTTTGGTTGAAACAGCAGAACCACAGCCCAGCTGTCTACACACCACAGAAGCATGCCTCAGGTCCCAGACTGTGGACTTTGCCAGCACAGGGAACACTGTCATCATCTCTGAGCACTCCGTCGTCCAGCATTACATCTTCGACCTCTGACCAGGGATTAGCAGGAAAAGCACAGGTAAGTTCATACAAGTAGGAAATCATGTGCAACAACTTGTTATATTGCTGTATTTTATAATGTACGGATGATATGTACAGTATCTGTTTGATCTATATGCAGAAATTGTACACAATTGCATAATCCTACCAAAGAGAGTGAGTGAGAGGCGGTGGCTCTCAGCAGAGAAGTTATGATTGAAAACAAAGTTGTGATAAACACAGCTGTAGTTCCCTTGGAGTGACTTATCTGCACTGGCATACGTGAAGTTGGCGGAGTGATTGACAGCTGGTTGGGTGTGGCTGTGGGAGTGGGTGCGTTTGAGGCCAGTGAAGATGATGCTGAAGTGACCTCCGGGGTATTGTGGCTCCACAGAGCATCTGATGGTGAAGCTGTGGCCCTTGAAGAGCATCACATTGTGGTCATCAGACTTTCCCCTCATAAAGGGCAGAGTGATGTTTGGCCGAAACAGGATGTCTGCAGGCGAAGACGAAGAGAAGCTGGAGATGTGACATGTTGCCGGTTTATATATAAACGTCATAAATGCAGGATTGCACAAGCCTCTCTCTCTGCCCAACAGCGCTTCGCGTTCTCTGGATTTCACACGGTTGGTGAATTATGATTTAATCCGGTTGTGATTATGAGGCAGTTTAAAATCCCAATTTATAATGTAGCATACTTGCTAAGCAGACCTTCTGGAAGTACAACAGTTTATCTCAGGGGACTGCTTGGTTGTCTTTGAAACATGGGATGATGGTAACATTAGAAACTGGAATTCAGCAATAACTCTGAATTCTTTTGCTATCTCATACCTGATTGTTAGTGTTACACAGCGTCCCCTTTAAATGGTGCATCAGTCATGCAGCTTAATTGTAATAGTGGCCCTGACTTGTTTGGTTAAATTGTAGTTCTCCAGTTGTTTGGCTATTTTGGAGGGCAGAATATCATCCTTTGTGATCAAATGTGTTCCATAGCGTTGCTCTATCTGTTCCTTTTTAATTGGTCCACACATTTTGGCATCTAAATAGAGGACAGTCCTGTATTTGAGAAAAAATAGGCCTACAATTCTCAGGAATCTAAAAGCATTTTCATCAATGATATAGTATGATTCCGTCTGTTGTAAGAATCCATGATACGTTTTGTCTAAATAAGTTGGTGTTTTAAAATCCTGTTCCATGTACCCCTTTAAAATTTTAGTTAAAAATAACGCTGCTGCTATTTTCACCTGAGCAGACCACTTCAACAGTGGAAGAGGAAAGCCACGTCTTCACTGTCCCACAGTCCATCAGCGCTTGTTCAGAGCCGTCACAAGCAGAGTAAAAGCGCCACACAGGCAGAAGTTCAGCCGCGTTTTGCACTTTACTGGTTTCAAGAGCGGAGCCACAGTTGAGCTGTCTGCACAGCACAGCCGCCTCCTTCAGACTCCACGAGTGCCGGGAGCTCACCGGTCTCCACTCTTTCTGATACTCCACCTCCAGTCTACCAGCACAGCGGCTGCCTCCGTTCACCAGCCTCACATCATTGTGCTCTGCAATGAAATCATCAGTCATAAGCTATGTACAATCCATCGCCACCCATGAGAAGTTTAAAGTACAGAAGGAAATGAGTGCTGGCCTGCCTCCAAGTGCTGACTGACTGTAGATTTAATCTTGATACTCCCTCCCTGCTAGTAAGAAATAGCTAGAAAATGACTTATTGCCAACATTCAGTACAGCTTCAGACAGGACGTTAAAAGTCTATGTCTAGATTCTTACTACATGACGTATTGATGAACTCAGGTTTACCTTTTACAGTGACAAGGGTAGTGCTTGGCTTAGAGAAAACTTCTGGGCTGAAATCAAAGTTGTAATCGCATTGATAGGTTCCCTGATGGGCATCCTCTGCAGCAGGAAACATGAAGACGGCCTCGTTATCTACAGGTGACTGGATGTGCTCAGATGGGTGTTGGGTGTAAACGCCAGTTTTAAGGCGGATGGAGAGCGCTTTGTAAGGTGAAACATTTTTGCAAAAGACGGCAAAGCGATGGCCCTTAAAAACTTCCGTGCTCTCATGCGGTGCCCATTTGAAGTACAGTGAGATATAAGGCTGAACTGGACGTTCTGCAAAGAAAAGCAGAGGGTTAAATACGACCCAGATTAATTTCAAATTAGCCAATGTGCATGAATATTGGATCCATAACTGAAAATAAAAAGATATGTAGCAGGAGATATGCCAAAAACACTAACAGAGTGTGTGGCAAGGGCATTTGAATACACTATGTCAAATAATATATGTTTATTCCTGTAACAACTAAAATAGTTAAACTAAAAGAGCCTTGAGTATTACCTGTGCAGGTCAGGTGAGTATTGTAACATTGGCTCAGTTCCTCCTCTGTGATGTTGAGCGTAGTGGTGGGACAATCCATGAGATGCTTCTCTTTGCCGTCACACTTAAAGACGGGTCTTGTATTTTCATAAGGTCTGCTGTGTCTGCCCATGTAAATATCAGGAAACCCACACTCAAGATCTCTACAGGTGACGAGCGCGGTCTCTGAGCTGAAGGAAGATTCACACACCGGAGCCCACGACTGACCGAACTTCACCTCGAGCATACCTGAGCATCTGCTGGGCCCTTGTACAAGTCTCACAGCCTCTGGAGAAAGATAGAGAGTGAGATTATCGTGCATCTTTATCAGTTCTGAAACCTAGAGAGCAGCTCTCGATCAATTCATCCCATGTATACTCAAAGACCAAAAGCCAGATGCATGCTAATTTTTTAACCTATGTCTGCCTTATTGTTTATTCTTTCAGGAATCCTTGCATTTTCTCAGCGGCAAGTTATTTTAAAGTTAAATACACAAGATTTTGAACTTTAACATAGCAGCAAACAACGATGTATTATGTAAGAATAGAGTGGAGTCATCTGTGTTTGATGTAATCAGGCTTCTCTGTTGTTTGTTTTGGTTAGCCGGGCTGGCCGTGTCCTCCCCGCGTCTGTTTCCAACATGGCCGCCGGGTCATTACAGATTAACAGTTGACAGAAATGATTAAAGTGGAGGAAGTGAATTAATTCAAGTTTCGCACACCAAGTTTAAGAAAGGAATGAGGCTGTCCATGATGCACGGGAGTCAGCAAAATAATGAAAAATGTTAAAACAGAACTGGGAAAAATCCTATTTGAGAGAAAGGCTAGAAGTCAGACTTATTCATTACGAACCGCTGCCTTTTATTCACATCGTGCCATTAAATTCTCACTTTTTAAATACATTTTTAAAATGTATTTGGAGTTTAGTGGTCAGGCGTGACCAACACAACTCCACAATCCATACAGTCTCTCTTGATATAAATTAAATGTGCCGTTGTGTCCAGGTTTTTCTATGGCTGTGCCTTTGGGGCATTGACAGAAATTTTAAGTCAATTCCTGTGTTTTTCTACATGTTTCTGCTGACTGATCCACTGTGGGGTCAATCAATAGAAACATTGCATGGAAGGTGACAGGCCGTCACTATAAGGAACCACGTTTAGACCCTGGTCAGGTAAATGCTTAAATTAATTTCCAAATACCAGCTACGTCATACTATATGCAGGCTAATCCACGCTTTAGGACATGTACATACAGTGATTTTTAAATGCACTGCTAAATATACTTCAGTATTTGAGTGCTCACCCTAACCCTGACCCTTTATCTCTGTCATTTTCTTTTCTAATCCACAGACCTAAATAAGAGACTGAAGTGAAAGCACAATGCCTCTGGTTAAATGCAAACTGCCTCCGCACCAGTCAAAGTACTCACCAGTAGGCTGGCTTGGATGTTTTTCTTCTGGTTTTAGACTGGAGGTCTCTGTCACCAGCAGAACAAAATGCCAAACTACAACTAAAGACCGTCGCAAAAACAATCTATGCTGGACTGGGAGCATTTTTAATTTTGCTCTAGTTTCATGTAAACACAAAACTCAAACTCCGTGCAGCCTCGGTAGCTTGCTCGGTGAATACAGCGGGACTGTACCATGGACTCTTTTAAGCACAAGTCTGTTTGTTTGCATAGTTGTTCCTGCAGCCTTTAGCTTGTCGCCACACAAACATGACCAATATTCGTAATGGCTTTTACTCCAGCATGTAAATATTCTCACATCTTTGCAGGCGGCTGCAATCCTAAAGGGTTAACTATGGCTCGCAAAGTGGTTCTAACATGAATCAAAATAATACATTTGCTCACAAGCTGCTTCCTTTTAGTGAGCAGGAACACTTTACTGCAGAGCTAAAGCTCACCAATAAATTTTTACCATTAATGTAATATAATCAGATGTGACAAGTAGCAGTTTGTCAAGTTTGCTGGCGGGAGGAAAGTATTCATCTCTTTTGTTGTATGTTAACTTTGTAGTTGCTATGTTACAGAGGTGAGGTGACGTTTGACACTGGCTTCACCTCAGACTGAAATCCAAATTTCACCTTGAAGATTCTGGATAAAAATGCCAAC
>JBBPCS010009323.1:0-31079 GCA_037974645.1 Hollardia meadi | reverse complement strand
CTCTCTCTCTCACACACACACACACACACACACACACACACACACACACACACACACACACACACACACACACTCCCAGCTGAGCCAACAAGCTGTTCATTCGTGTACTCACCAGTTTATAACAACCTGTGTTGATAGAGTCCATGGTGTTGACTGGTATAAATGGCATGTAAAGACAAAATGCAATGGTCAGCTGTCTTCAGTGGCACGCCGTGATGCAAATGTAAGCAAAAGGGTAACTATCAGCTAACCTGTGTGGTGAAAGAAAAACATGGTTGAAACATCATATCCAGACTAGCTGGGAGGCATTTTAATGGAAATACTGAAATACAAATGCTGATTTTTAGCTATAAACCAAACTCTTTAATTACATTTTTATGGTCAGAATAGTAACTGATTTACCTTACAATTTAAAAATCCGATCACTGTACAAGTCATTTAATGCTTAATTGTCCACACATGTTGACTGCTGACCTCTTTGTACTTTTGACCTACAGTGCGAGGATGTCGTCCAGGGAAGGTCGTACAGATGACAGAGGCTGAGGTGCGGGGTCTCTGCATCAAGTCCAGAGAGATTTTCCTCAGTCAGCCCATCCTGCTAGAACTGGAGGCTCCACTCAAAATTTGCGGTGAGAACAGCGCCTATCAACAGCCATTCCATTCCGAGAAAACACAATGTGTATACTGTTTCTTAAGCTCTATGAGGCCACCAGGACATGTCCCTGACATATTTCTTTCTACATCATAACAACACAATCACTGTACAGTAAGGTGCTTAGAATAAGAGTTAATATCATGTATGTTACTACACAATTGTGCAGCAGGAGTCACAGTTTACACGCTGGAGCTGAATGCACTTGTAGTTTCTGTTGTGCAAATATGACTAAAGGGTCATGATTTTCTATCGGCAAGATATTCTGTATTTAATACAACTTTATTCAATCAATTCATTAATTTCATATCAATAAGTGAGATTGCAATGTTAATTGTGATATTGTGATAGCAATGAAAACATTAGATGACCATACCCTTCCAGGTGATATCCATGGACAGTACACAGACTTGCTGAGGCTATTCGAGTATGGGGGCTTCCCTCCAGAGGCCAACTATCTGTTCCTGGGGGATTATGTGGACAGAGGGAAGCAGTCACTGGAGACCATCTGCCTGCTGCTCGCCTACAAGATCAAATACCCGGAAAACTTCTTCTTGCTCAGGGGGAACCACGAGTGTGCCTCCATCAATCGCATCTATGGCTTCTATGATGAGTGTAAGTTGGAAAACACGCCTGTTCGTTGTGCACTGGCTGACATTGTCCTAAATGTGAGTTGTCCTACTGTATGCTTTGCATTTGGCCGCGGAAACAAACGAGAACCGAAAACGAGAAGAGTCTTTATTTCACACCAAAAAATTTTTTTTCACAAGTTACAAAAAACAGAAAGTTTCTTCTCTGCACAGAGGAATTAAAGCTCCTTCAGATGACAGAAATATCAAATCTGAATATAGAAATCATGTATTATTTAGTTAAAAGCTTAATTTACATATTTTTCTCTGTCTGACACTTTTATATATATTTCTTTTTTCCTCAGGCAAGCGCAGGTTCAACATAAAGCTCTGGAAGACTTTCACAGACTGTTTTAATTGTCTGCCCATTGCTGCAATTATTGATGAGAAGATTTTCTGCTGCCATGGAGGTTTGTGAAGCATCTCTGTTATGTAGCAGCCAGAAATGTACCACTGAATAATGGGAATGTTACACTTGTCTATGTGTAATTTTGGCAGCTATTAGTTGGCAACTAGTTTTCCTTTGATCAACTGATTTATTAGTCGACTAATCGTTACGGCTCTATTTAAAATAGCTGATTATGTAACATTACAATTCTGCATTTTCCAGCATGAAGTATTTGAGTGGTGTTAGGATGAATCGGTCCGTTCTGACTGTGGTGTGTGTCATTATAACACAATCATCTGTTCTCCTCAAGGGCTCTCACCTGACCTTCAGTCCATGGAACAAATTCGACGCATCATGAGACCCACTGATGTCCCTGACACAGGTCTGTTGTGCTACAGTATCTGTTTGTGTTACTGAACTAAGAGGAGACGAAATGTTGATCAGCTGACTTCACAAGCATAGAATTGAAATAATGCTATTAGTTTGGGCAAAAATAAAATCAATCCATTCTCTAGAGCAGTGTTTCCCAACCCTGGTCCTGGGGACCCACTGCCCTGCATGTTTTAGATGTTTCCCTCTCCCAACACACCTGATTCAAATGATCAGCTCGTCATCAAACTCTGCAGAAGCCTGAACGACCCAGTCATTTGAATCAGGTGTGTTGGAAGAGGGAAACATCTAAAACATGCAGGGCAGTGGGCCCCCAGGACCAGGGTTGGGAAACACCGCTCTAGACCACAACCGATAGAGCTGGTGATTAATACACATTTTAAGTATTTTTTTTCCATCTGTAATCTCGGGGCTTCACAAAATAAAAGAAAAGGGGTTTTTGAAGTGGGTTTGACCAGAACATTGTCTTCAGTACGCTTCCATTCTGTGATTGACTGCTGGACTTTACTGTTTGTATTTCTGGCTACTCCATGTTTTTTTTTCTGTCAGGCTTGCTGTGTGACCTGCTGTGGTCAGACCCAGACAAAGATGTCCAGGGCTGGGGGGAGAATGACCGGGGAGTCTCTTTCACGTTTGGGGCCGATGTGGTCAGCAAGTTTCTCAACCGTCATGACCTGGACCTCATCTGCCGAGCGCATCAGGTAACACTTTGTGCTACTTTGTGATTAAGGGCTCAAAATATCACCGTGGAGAATTAAACTTTACTTTATTAAGATTAAGATAATTTGGAACAACTTCATTTTATAATTGACTGTGCAGAATGTCTAAAATGTCACAATACATTTCAGCAAATACAGTAAAAAAAATTTTGTTTAACATATTTATAGAAGACACACTGATTTCTTATGAAGAAAGACTCACTTATTTAAGGCTTTGTACAGTTTTGTTTATAGTTTCAACTATTACAGAATAAAAGTGAAGGAATTTTTATATGTCTCACTGTGTGTTGCCATGTTGTGTGTAAATATAATACAAGTTTAGCCATAGTAGAGCAGTGTAACTTCTTTGTCACATATCAGAACTACATACTTTAAGTACATTCTAACTCAGACTTTTGGTAAATTCAAATAAACCATTAAAAAATAAAAATGATTTATTATACTGTTTTGGGCTGCAACTAAGGGTTATTTTCTTGCGTAAACATTTGATCTGTAAAATGTCTGAAAACTGAAAAATCTAAATTTCCCAGAGCCATGTTGACATTTTAATTGCTTATTTTTTCTTACCAACAATCCAAAACTCTTAAGAAATTCAGTTTACTGTGATAGAAGACTACCAAAGTTGACATTTGCAAAGCTAGGAGAAGTTACTTTTGGGCCATTTTTATGTAAAAATCGACTTAAACGTTTGACGATCAAAGTTGGTGGCAAATAATTTTCTATGGAACAACTAAACCTGCCACCAGGTTGTTGAAGACGGCTACGAGTTCTTTGCCAAACGACAGCTGGTGACGCTGTTCTCTGCCCCAAACTACTGCGGGGAGTTTGACAACGCAGGCGGCATGATGAGCGTGGATGAGTCCCTTATGTGCTCCTTTCAGGTAGAGAACTCACTGTTTTGTTGTACCATAACATGAATCCTGATTTACTGTATGTGCATTTTGTGTGTTTATCAGCTCACCTCATCCTTTCTTTCAGATCCTGAAGCCGTCAGAAAAAAAAGCCAAGTACCAGTACGGAGGGGTGAATTCAGGACGCCCTGTCACTCCACCTCGCACCAGTCAGGCACCGAAAAAGAGGTGAGCGGGCTGGCCCAGACTCTCCTGCTCCTCCCCCCGGCTGGTGTCTGGCCCACGTCCTTGCAGGCTGCCTCTAACACTCAGTCAGCTTGTTCGTGTGTAAACAGAAACTCCAGGAGTGTTTTTTTTTTTGCTTGTTCTGTGGGTATTTTTATGATGTGAGTGATATCTTTTTCATTTCTTTTGATGCCATGATGTGTATTAACTCAGCCCTCACGTCTACTATTCAGGCCATTCTGCAGTATTAAAACCGATATTTTGTGGGATGGGCAAGATGTTAAGAAAAGATGTTTCTCTGCCTTCAGATTGACTATTTCCATAGTGATTTTCACTTGTGATTGTTCACTTTAAAATCAAAAATACATATTTTTTTCTTACCTTTAGTTCTGTTAGGAAGGTAGAAAGGTAAGAGGAAAAACGTGAAAAATAAAAGGAAATAATATGATTGCCATTGCCCCCTTCTATATTGACTGAAGTAGTACACCGTTTAACATTTTGGGAAATATGCTTATTTGCTTTCTTGGTAAGAATTAGATGAGAAGATCATTACCACTATAATGTCTGTCAAATATGAAACTACCACTAACAGCCGGCTAACTTAGCTTCGCACACAGACTGGAAATGGGGTGGGGTGGGGGGGGACAGCTAGCCTGACTGTCCACCTGTAACAAAATCAGCTACCAGCCCTTTAATTAACACGTATCTTCTTTGTTTAACAAATCTACATTTTACAGAGATTTATGATTGACCATTACAGTTGAGTGCATAAGCTCGGTATAACTATTTGTTTTGACTCTTGATAATTGTATGGATAAAACGAATGAGATATAATGTGTTAAATAACACACTTTAGAAGTTCTTGTATATGGATTTTGTTACCTTTAGACTGAGCTAGGTTAGTAGCAGTAGTACCGTCATTATGCTAATCTAAATTAGCCGACTACTGGCTGTAGCTTCATATTTAATATGGACCCTAATGAAGGCCAAGAGCTGCAATACATTGGTCTAACAAAGAAGTTGTTGTATAATATTACAAGCGTTGCTGGAGTTTCGACCTCTGTAGCCTTTTTTTTTTTTTTTGCTTCACACACCTTGTGGGTAGGTGGCGTGCCAGAAACTCCTACTCTGCTTCATATTTAATGGACAGACATGAAGTATTGATCTTGTCATTGATCTTATCATCTCACTCTTGAACTTTTTGAAATGCACTTAAAACGCTTTTTTGTCAAATTTTCCCTTTAAAGTAGGAATGGGAATAGAGAACCGGTTCCAAATTGTCCATCAGACCTGTATATGCCTCCAAGCTTATCAGTTCCTTTTATCAAAGCCATTTGTTTTTCTTAGAGTTGCACATTGCTAAACTGTGACATCAAAATCACGCGTCTAAACTTGCAACAATAAGGCAGATCTGATAATGATGATTTCATGTACAGTAAGGGTGGAAACACCAGCAATGTGCTGAAACATCTTTCTATGCGACATGAGCTTAAATTCCAGTAATGCCATGTATTTGACACTCTGCACAGTGTGTCTGTTACCGAGGTTAAATCCTGTTATAATAACATTAGCATTCCGCAGGCAGGCTTAGCATAGTTTTTCTTTGACTTAAAGAACACTTAAATGAAAAGGAATGCTGCACACATAGGGAGAACCAGTTACAGAATAAACAGCAGTTAAACAGTGAAGCTTTTGCACACCTGGATACATGCCTTTCTCTATTGTTTCTAGTCTGTGTTCAGACTCAGAGGTAATAAAAAAAAAGTTGTGTTGATGTGGAAACACCTGTACAGATCCTTTTTCCATACACAAAACTGATCAGGAGGGAAAACAGTAAAGAATCAGACTGATCAGCAGAATCAATAATCATTAAATTCCTATCCCTACTTTGACATTGCTATAATGCAGTGGTTTTCAAAGTGGGGTCCGGGGACCTTCAGGGATTCTTGAGGTACTTTCACGGGGTCCCCAGCAAAAAAGGACAATTATCACTGTAATCCCATCAATAAGTAACACACTGACAGAACGAATGATTATTTTGGTCATAGATTTGCCAATACAAGTGCAATAAAAATTTCTAAAAATCTTGCAATAAGCAAGATAAATGTATGTAAAGGCCATTAAAGCCTACTTAAGAAAAAAAGAGCACAGCCAACCTATGTTGTGTCTTTTATTAGAGCATTCTAATAATCACACCAGGAAGAGCAGAATGTCCACTCAGCAAACGTGTGTAAAAGTCTTGTTTTCAGATTTTATGTTATTTCAGTGTACAATGTGGAAACCAAACATCAGTGAGCACTTTGAGTTTGTGTTCTTTAGTTTGGTAAATAAATACAGTAGGTGTGTAGAAAAGTAGAGGCGAATAAACCGGTGCAAGAGATGGTATATGGAAGAAATGTGAAGAATATGGCAAGAAGTACAGTACAGGATTTAAAAAATACTTACCAGTATATTCAGTTTTTCACTAGATGTTGAGCTCTCCATTGCATTTCCAGTCATTGCATGACTTAGTAAAGAGGTCAAAATCAAGTCAAGGTGATGCCATTTTGTTTGTTGTTTTCACTTTATCGAATTAAATAAATCACTTCCAATTCACCAATGAACATTTAACCAATGTATTTTTATTTATTTAAATCTTGCTTTTTGCCTTGTAAGTCGAGTTGGAGACGGTATGTTAAAATGTTTTGAGAGTTCGAGTACGAGTTCGTTTCAGACGAGTGAAATAAAAGTGCTGTTGAGCCTGCTCATTGTTTTCTAGTCAAGTGCTGACTGACACAAAAACCACAGTACCAGTTATTCACTTTGTGGAATAAACATGTATTACATGTAACAAATGTGTTGTGTTTGCAAACGAACCTTTACATGTGGCTAAAATCAATTTTATTGATTTTTAAAATAAAAAAAACAAAATAGATTTTATGGCATTTTCACAGAGAAGGTTTCCTGCATGTGTGTCCAGAAGCTCTTCTGTGTGGATTTTAAGTGCTGAATCTATGAACCACCCGCGGGCATTAGTGCCATTCCTGCAGATGACAGACTTCAATCTGACTTGAGGGCTTGCAGCACTGACTGCGGTACTCTGCCGAGGTAGTACTCGTGGTTGCGTAGTGTCGCAAGAACACCGGCAGAGTTCATGTGCTTGACATTAGCATCGTAGCGGTACGCGTTGCCATGCATGTCAGTCAGTTTGCCTGCACAAGAAAAAGAAATATTTTAGATGCCGATTCAAAGACGAGTAAAATTATGCATGCTTGAAACATCCTCTGCTGCTACAAAACTGATGGTTTGTACCTCCAACAGCATTCAGGATGGCTTCAGGAGCGCATGTGTCCCACTTCTTGCACCCTGGACTGGCGAAGACATAAGCAGAAGCCCGCCCTTCAACAAGCTGAATTATCTGCAGAGAGATGATTCGATAAACAAACACACTTTTTTTTTCTTTTTTTTTTTTTACAGCGTATTAACATTTATCACTCTGGGGGAATAAGTGAAGAAAAACGAATAGCTATTTTTGTGACATTTTCCATCACCATATTGATTTTGAAGCATTAAGTTGCCATGGTTACAATAAAAATAGAAAGAACATCAAGGAGAAGATTAAAAGCATCGTCCACCTCTACGATGCATTTTATTTTTGTATGGGTCAAATTTGGTGACACTGACTTAATAATTATTAATAATTTCGGATCAGGATCAGAAACCATGACTAGACCTGGTGCTTTCTGTACAAGTTGTCCCTACACAGGACTGTACTGGAGAAATAAAATCCCAGTTTACATTTTAAACAAGCTGTGTGTCGTCGACTCCAAATCCATCTCACCTTGTTGCCAGCCCCACCCACTCGTATAACTTCATGAGGCTCCATGGCGTCTACACAGTCCGTTACCACCTTGTTGCTATGGGAACGTGTGGTGGTGATGATGCGTCTATCCCCCGGCACTTCCTGCAGCTGAAATCCGAAGGAGCCCAATCCCGGCATTCCCCACATGGTTCTTCCTAAAGCTGCTCCTGCTCCAAGCTGACGAGGAAGAACACTTTGAATTAACCTGAGTGACAGCATTTAGGGCACGGGATCATTTAGTTTGGTGTGTACCTGATAGTTGTAGAAAGGCTGGTTGATGACACCTGCAATAGTTCTGCCTCCGTATGCAATACCAATGAGCACCGTCACATTATCCAGGAGCCCTTATGTTAGAAAACAGCAGGATGTTAGCGGTAAGTCACTTTAAGCCATCAGTTTTACTGCAGTTTGACTCATCAACAAATATTCCTGATGTGGCTAGTTACATGCAAGTGTCCTGGAGTACATGCTGGACAGAAAGAAAAGGACTGTGTTATTGGGAATTTAATCTTTCTATCAGTTTCCCATACGGAGAGCTGTGCTGGGAGGCTGAGAGCTGTCCAACCCTTTGTGTGGTATCTGGGCCTCAGTGAAGTGATGGAGACACCTTGATGCTGGGGTCAGCAGAGAGAGAGAGAGAGAGGTAAAAAAGTAGAAGCAGAGATGCACAAGGAAAGACAAGAAAAAGGTAAAAGTGATTGTGATGCACTGAGAGCAGAAAGCAACCCAAAGAAGAAGTGCATTTTACAACCAGATCAGAGAGGGGAACTGAAATCAAAACAAGGATTGTAGTTACAGACTGTAGAGTAATGGCATTTATGTAACTGAAAACAAAACATTCTACAATATCCACAGAAAATACTTGTTTCTGCCTGTAAAACTGGATTTTAGGAATCAACATTGTTTAAACTGGCAACTTTCATTCTTTAACTTATAATGAAGTAAATGTATATTGCAGTGTAATGAATTGAAAAATGAAGGTTTGATTTATGGCACCAGGGTAGCACATCAGTCATTGCAGAACCAAAACAGGAAGCGGTATTTTTCTCCCCTGTCCATATCCCCAGGTAACAAGTGGAACAAATGGAATACCTGTGGAAACGCCACCCTGCAAACAAAACAGAACCCAGCCAATGGAGAAGACAAGAAGGCGAAGAAGGAAAGTGCACTCCGGTGCTGTGTCAAAATCTGTTCCCCCATCAAAATGTGTTTCCCCTTACCACCGGGACTTGGGAGGTTTTAAACCCGACATTCATCAGTAAATAACAAAAAAAAATGGGTGTTTACTTTGCCTTTATCATAGTACAGACACCAGAGTTTCTATGTCCAATTGGAAATCTTACAGTTGCGTTTGCTTTAGACAGTAGCCAGGCTGTTAGCAGTAGCCATGTTGCTAAAGCTGTCTTTGTGACCATGGTGCCCACAATAATACCACTTGGAAACACTAGGGGGAGGAAAATTGTATATTTCCACTTAACCACTATGAATAATCTGTGCTGACTTCCTGATTCCAATAATCCTGACTCAGGCTACCTGTGAATACAATATCAATGACTTTTTTCCCAGTCTGTACCACACAGCGTGGAACTCAATGAGGTGAGAGGTAAAAAGTGAGTGGGTGGGGAACACATACAATTGATAGCAGAAACACTGACTTTCATATTGACATTGATGAGGTAACTATTTGATGTGGATCTGTCACGTTTGTCAGATACCTGTTTAATAACTCCATCTGACCAGTTAACTCACCAGTGAGACCAACATATCCATGGAGTAGCAACAACATAAAGTGCTGCTGACTTTAAAAATGAAAGATTACTAAGCAAGGTTCAGGGTGCAGTGTTGCAACATATCCAGAATGTGGCAGCTAATCGACGTGTTAGCAGGTGGAGCCGCTTTAGTGATAAATGTATGTGTGCAGGGAGTTTCTTAACAAAGAACTGCATAGCTCAGGATAATGTCTCAAGTCCGTATTGCAACGAGAGCAAAGGCACTCATGGTGCACACCTTTCACATACAAAAAGACGCATGTTTGATAAGCTTACCTTCAGTGTATTCCTTTGTGCCATCGAGGGGATCGACCCACACAACGAGCTGAGATTCAGAAGGAAACAGTGTTGATCACTCAACACCACAATACATGTACTGTATGTGTTGACACAGCTAGAGGTCGACCCATAGTGGATCTTCAAAGGCCGATATAATAATAGTTTGTAGCAGGAATAAGCCGATAGCCGACTAATGGAGCTAAATTCCACTGATACTGATAGTCTGAAAAAACATCCTATCTGCGCTTATTAATCAGCCGAACCAATTAATCGGTCTACCTGTAGACACAACTGCAATGCACCTCTTTTTTAATAATAATGAAACATACTGTAGATAATACTATTTTCTCTGTCGAACTCAAAATATTCATTCACTGTGTTTTTGAGTCTATTGGCAGCTTACCTCCTCCTCTTTCAGCCCACTATATTCTGCTGGACATGACTTCTGAAGGATTTCCTCTGAGTGGCCATTCTCAATGAGATCTTCACTTATCTCCTCAGCTGGAAGGTCCTAATAAACAAGTGAGACACATGATCATCAGTCTTTCAATCCCTTTTATAAAGCCTGATACTAAAATAGCTGTGTAGGGGTGGGTGTAAATGTCTCTAATTTCACTGCCACACAAAACAAAGCCTCTAACCTACTCACCTCCTCTCCAATAATGGTGATTTTGGGGAAACGTCTGGACAGTGACGCGCAGATGCTCTGCTGTGCCAGTCTGTCTGCCAGCGTCTGCAGATCATTAGCTCCGGTCTGTGCAGGGACACACAGAGGAAGCAGAAAAAGTTCATTAATCTCCACAGCAGGCGGTGTTTGTATATGCCGTTTAACGTGTTCATCTGGGACAAGCAAATAGCATTTGCACTTGTTAAATTTGTCCCACCTTTTCCACAATGCCAAGGTCTCCAGTGTGAAGGACCTTCCTCACGATGGCCCCGGCCTTTTCGGCCACAGTGTGGGCAGAGGCCACCAGCCGCATAAGCACAGCAGGACTTCCAGACATAACTGATAGACAGAGCAGCATCTTAGTGGAGACATTCAAAATCGTGACCACCACCTAAATTAATGTAAGATGAGGTTGAAATGGAAAAAAAGACCAGCCCCTCTTGCAGTTTGTCTAAAAACTTCAAAATCAGTTATTTATTTGCTTCCTTTTGTCTAGTTACACACCCTCTTCTGTGAATATATGACAGAAAATGAATAGTAAATGACTGGATCACCTGACCAACTTCAGGTTCTTGAGCTAATATTTTCTGCTTTCATACACTACAACTTTTATTTTCAGAACAATTAGATGAACTAGGAAGCTTGGAGCTTGAAAGCAGAATAAGCAGTAATTAAGCCTCTTCTGCAATTCCGGCTCTTTAGCTAAAATGCTATTAATATCAAATAATATCAAGTCAATATCCAGTAGTGGTGGTGGCATGGGGTGAATATTTACTTTTATTTTTTATTTTACCAGGAATACTCCCATTGAGATTCAAAATCTCTTTTACAAGGGGGTCCTGGCCAACAGGACAAGTTTCATATAAAAGAAAAAGCAACAGAAAAATATATAACATATATAACACAAGCCTTAAGAACAAACAATAAATCAAGCACACATTTATCAATGTTCAGTAGCAGGACATGTACATTCAGTAGTCAAATAGTCCTTGATCCTAGTTTAATGATCTTCCATGCTTATCAGATAATCAAATATGAATCTGTAACTTCATGATGAGGGTGCAAAAACTTTCAAAGCACTTTCACCAAAAACAGTGCGGATCGATGAATGGCGAACATCATGTATCCACACGATCGAAGGTTGCAGTTATATTGATGGTTTTAGGTGTCTGTAGGGAACATAAATAAGGAGGCACTTTATGTATTATAGCCTCATAAAGACAAATGTTCCATTCTCCGATTGTGTAAGGAAGATAAACCAGCTCTCTCATACAAACTCAGTGTGGTACACTGAATCTAACAAGGAAGATGATGTTGCATGCATGTATAAAATATCTCCATAATCAATTACTGGTAAAAAAACAACAACAACAACCTGATACTCACTGAACACGGAAAGGTAGCCAGCCAACAGTTTTCAAGGGGTAGACAACTGTTCTATATGCAGTCAATGGTCGACAACTTGAATGGGAGATGTAGGAAGTGCGGAAAGACCTTTGACCCAAAGAATTGTCAAGATAGTAACCTGCCACAAAAATAGCTCGTCGTGACCAATGGTCGTGACCTAACGTCTGCTTAATAATGATACGTTTAACGCATATACAGAGGACGCTAACACCGGTTTATATATATATAAATAATGATTATAAAAACCGAATGTCAGTCAGTCTTCTGGCTCCTAGCTAAACACAGAAACGTCCACACCTGCCTCGTTTTAAGCAAACGCGGAAGTAGATGGGAGTGAAGCATCTCGCTTTCTATATAAAAGATGCTCTCTGTGTCATACGGTCACATAATGGGTCCAAATGTCCGTCGTGTTCCATTTGAGGGGAAAAGGACAGAGGGTTTATAATTTACACTGCTTTTATTCATAAAGCCCCATTGTGTTTCACATTGACATTTGTCCAATTGAACATAACTTCTTTTCATGACAGATTTATGATATTGTGGCCTAGATAAGATGCTATACTGCTTGACACTTCAGGATTCCTTGGGAAGCCATTTATTTAGTCCCCCTCCAGTCAAAAATGTATTTAAAAAATTCAATTAAAAAGCATGGTTTAAATGCCAGGTTATGTTTCAATATTACCACACCAATCATGCCACACGATCAGTTAGCTTATGTTAGCTCTGTTAATGTTCCCTCGGACAAGTGAAACAAAAAAAAAGTGGTGTGGGAAACAACCCTGCAACAGTAAAAGCCCCAAAGTATGTGGTGAGGAAATATGACCCTGCATACATTAAATTTGGATTCATAATGGCAGGCAGTGGGCCAAAAACAGCGTGTTGAATGTGATGTCAGAGGCCAGTTTTATTCGTCTTCTTCTTTTTCGTCATGTTATGTTTTTTCTCGTTTATATGGAAAAGTGGTGCTAGGACATTTTTTAACAATCAGAAGTGAGCCTTAAGATACAAAATAATTGCCTTAATACATGTAAGGAGGGGATATTTAAAGTGAACATTTGTTTCATATAAATTAAAAGCTGCTTTCCCCTTTGTTTCATCCTATTTAATTCCTTAATACTATTCCCACATTTTCTACCAAACCCATGTTGATCAGTACAGGAAATGGAGATAGGTTCAAAATTAAAGAAAGTTTTTAAAGTCTGCAATCATATTCTAGGGAAATGTCACCTATTACATTGTGCACTAAGGGACAGTGACTATTATTTGATGTGGCGTTCCCTCTTCCAAAACCATATGTGATGGATATCTGTGACACTATTAAACTGCTTCAAAGAAGAAACAGAAATAAAACTCAAAGTAGACCACTCTCAACTTAATGTGTTACATAGAAATAATAAATTGAAATTACTACTCTAAGTCCCTGCATGTTCCTGAATAAAATTAACATTTCTGACAGAACTGACTTTGTGACAGAAATGTGCAAATCACAAGCACTTCATCTGTTAGCCAGAGGTCTGTAACCCATCTCCCCCTCCAGCTGCTCTGCAGTGAGCGAGCCCAGCAGAGGCTGACAGTCTGGATTGAAGACCGAATAAGCGCTCAGTTCTCCAGGCTCGCGGGCAGCTGGGCTACGGAGTCCTTCATAGAGCCAGTAGAAGAGAGAGATGACGAAGAAAGGCAGGCCAAACTCCAGTTCAACAAAGAGACCAAGCAGCACCAGCCACAGCAGCACTTTGAGCAAAGTAAGGTTTGAGAAGACAAACTGCCTCGAAGCCAGCCATCTTCCCAGCGCGCTGTCCAGGAGCCAGTCGCTACAGTCCTGCAGAGAAGACACAGCAGGAGCTTCAATGAGTTCAGCATTTTGACATCACATGTACTCTGCTACAGTGGGTCTCAGCACAAAGTAGGTGCATGATAGAAGAATTTAGGTGTTTTTAAGAGCGGAGGACGTGTCAGATTTCAAATTACATCCATTATAGTTTAGACTGGTGTTTAAAAGAGCTCTCCAGAAGCATCTGTATCAGACACTGGCCGGTCTTTGCAGTCTATAAATAAATACTGGAGTCAATTGTCAAGTTATTAAAAACATGACAGACTTTTAGAGGTCAGGAGTGAAGTGAGTGGTTATTGATTAATTTTGTACCATTATTTTTGTTTTATTTCACTGTAGACGTTTATTTTCTGGTTTAATTAATATTGATATAAATTGTCAAAATGAATGTCAAGATTTGATTGTTTAATTTCATATTAAAGTTGTGCAAGTAGACCTAGAAAATTAGTTAGCCTACTGAAATGTATAATCATAATCAATAATTGATTGATCATTTCAGTCGCATATGAAGCAAAAATGCCAAACATTCACAGCTTCTTATATGCAAGGATTTTATTTCTTTTTTCTTTCTATGTGTTATATTAATGTAAATATAATACCTCAGGGTTTTGTAGTCTTATTTGTTGGAGTTCGTGTGTAGATCCATAAATAAATAAAATCAGACAAGTCTTTTTTGGCCCAGTCAATAACTCAGAAAACATTCCATCATAGGGTCAATAAATTTGTGATCTGACTCGTGGTTTGAACAGAAATCCAGCAGTCACAGCAGCTGCTCATAAACTGAGTCGTATCTCACCTTCCTTGTAGAGCTCTGAGGTGAATCTCGGCTGTTTTCTGCCTCCTCTTCAGTCTGTTCACCGTCACTTGTTGATGTTGTTTCAGCCTGAGCAGCTACTGTCTGTGCTGTGCACTGCGGACCAGCACCCTCGTCTTTTTTAACAGCATGTTCAGCCTGTCGTCTGGCTCGGAACTCTGCCAGCTTCTGCTCCATCGATACACCCAACCAGCCCCTTTACACTGTGAAGTTTACACTAACGTTAGTAGGTGTACGTGGCAAAACAGCGGCTAGTTAGTTACAACTCATTCAAAACTTCTAAAATGGCAGCTTCGCTTCAGCAATGCCTCGTATACTGTCCTATACTATTACATCAACTGTCATTCACTTTAACTTGCACTTTAAATTTTTCATTCATTCTGACCGATTTCATCATTATGCTACTAGCTTAAGCTAGCAAGCATCATGCTAGCAAGGCGTTTGTTTACTACCGCGTCTATCTGAAAGGAGGAAGTCACGTCGCAAAACGATCGTAATTGTCGTAAAAGGTGTCGTTTTTTAGACAGTTTTTCACGGGTCTGCCACAAGCTAGGTTGTTTCCATCAGTGTTGAGTTACCGAATTTCTACACTTTAATGTGAAGTGGGTAATTATTTTGTGAATATATCTGTTTAGCTGCTGTTAATGTTGGTCACGTCCTCCTAAGCTAACATGAATTTACATTACTTTCTAAGCTAGCGACAGAAAGTAAACGGTCGATGTTTCAGACATTGAACCAACGTCCAGCTGTTGTTGGCGATTCATTGCGGAAGACTAGTTAACGTCAGGTTAACTAACTTAAATGCGACTGAAACGATAGAGAGCATCCTCTTACTGCAGCTGGTTTACTTCTTTCATTCAAGGTTAAGACCATTAACGTTGTGTGAACGCCAGAATCCACTGTGTCACAGCGTCGTGTAGAGATCTAAGATATAGACATTCATTGGTATATGATCAAATTTCAGGAATAATCGGGAAACCTTTGATTTTTACTTTCTGGGCTACTGACTAACAATCCCAAAGACATTCCGCTAAAAAAGCAAATCGCCGCAATGGAAGAGCATGAACTAGTGAATGTTTATCAGTTTTGCTTTGAAAATTACGTAAACGGTGAATCCATTATGAAAACATTCGGATCGGATTAGTTGTTTCAGCTCAACAACTAAGTCATTTAATTTCCTTTAAGCAGTCCAGTAGAAGATATCATTGTGTCTGTTCATCTTGGTCTCTGTAAACATCTGAGTGCAAGTTGTTGTCAATTTTCTCTCCAGACATGGCCTCAGCTCCAGCACAGCAGCCCACCCTCACTGTTGAGCAGACCAGAGGTGAGAAGAACCGGTTATATGCTAGAAAGTGTAAAAAAAAAATAAAATTCTCAGGTGTTTCCATGTTCAAAACACAAGCTGACAACTTTTCCATTTTGTCAGGCTTCTCATTAGTCACTGTATGTGTGTTTGTGTCTGTATATATACTGTAGAAGCATAGCAACTGCTGAGGTTTTGCTTGTTTCCTTCACAGTGGTACTGAGTGAGGTGATCCAGGCCTTCTCGGTACCAGAAAACGCTGCAAGGATGGAGGAGGCTAGAGAAAGTGCCTGCAACGACATGGGCAAGATGCTGCAGCTGGTGCTCCCCGTGGCCACCCAGATTCAACAAGAGGTTATCAAAGCCTATGGCTTCAACAACGAAGGAGAGGGTGAGCATGAGGCAGCATTTTCCTAAGTATAGATTTACTTTAGGGCTAAAAATGCCCAAAAGTTCTCTTTGACTAGGTGCTGATATGTCATGCAGAAAGCCCCCGAGTGTAGTTGGCAGCTGCCTGGATTCTACTGGTGAGAACCATACAGATGTGTGCAGTGGACACCAAACTAGATAACTCATACATTCAGAACCAAAGCATCCTGTAAAAGGGAATAATGCACTACAGCATTGAACTAATAGATTTTCAGGCTAGAATTCATCATAGTATTCACCAGAGCTATGCCATGCATTGATATAAAATCAATGACATGATTTGAAACTTAATATCATCTAGGATTTGGTTATTGTAATATGATACATGAAATGCTTTTTTATTGTCCAGTACAGTTAAATGAAACAATTTCCACAATCTGTTAAAGCTGAGTGAAATAAACGCCATTCCCTTTCTTTAAATGTTAGGATTATCATCTGAAAGTAATAAGTCTATCCACAGAGGCTGTATGTCCTTCAGGTGAGATCACACATTTCATCCCACTGATCTCAGCTCTGCTTCACTTTCAGGTGTCCTAAAATTTGCCAGATTGGTGAAGATGTATGAAACCCAGGACCCTGAAATCGCAGCCATGTCAGTTAAACTGAAGTCGCTCCTCCTGCCACCACTGTCAACACCTCCTATAGGAGGCGCCATTCCTGCGTCATAGGAATTGTTTACATTCATCGGTCACCTGCAAGGTTACTTTCATCTAATACTTTGGATCAATATGAACTTCCTGTAATTCCAATATTTTGTCTATCATTACTTTTCTTTCTTGAGAAATAATGGGGAAATTATAGTTTCAAACATGGTATACTGTTGAACAAAGATGAAATTCATACTTTATGTACATTATGGTCTCATTGAAAGCATCCTTGCAAAATCCTGTTAAATTATTACTTTAAAAGTTTCAGTATTTATTTGTTACATGTAACACTATAACCATTTTCTTACATCATCAAACCTAAGACATTTCCTTTAATACCATATTTTGTATAATTTTAATCATACCATTTTTTTATGCCGTCAGATGTATCAAATGCCAATCTTTTGTTATACATTAAAAGTGGTTTCTGTGAATGTGTGGTATTAATCCAGTGGGAAGAGGGAAAAAAACCTTCCATATACATAACTTTATTATTGCAATAAGGCTTTGGCAACAACATTTTCATCTGCCTACCATGTTTTTAAAAATACTGAAGCGCTTACACACATTTACATATATATACACATTTTCACCAAGGCAACTTCCCTTAGACAGACTCAGTAGTGTTTAAGGTTAAAACATCACTATTCCAACAAATAAAACCTGGGTTCATGTCTGACCCCTTTTGTTTTGTGGGTATTAGGTTTGGATGCATGCAGACGGCAGGATTGGTTCTTGATAAAAATACCTTTGTCAAGATAAATAAAACTAAAGTGCCCCAGATTCTGAAATCATCCACTTATAAATACAACAAAAGTTTAATCATAAAGTATTATATTCTTTAAAAAAAAAAAAGGCAAACTGTGCAAAATCTGTGCACCCAGGAACAAATATGAAAGTAATTGTGAAGTGTGTATTTATATTCTGAACTTATGTTTTGTACTGATTTTATATCTGATGAATCTTGGTGTGTCTTGTGCATCATCACCCAGCTGCTATTCGGATCTAAAAAAACATGACATGTAGAAAAATAAAAATACTCCAAGGTTTAATTTCTTCCATGAATGTCGGCAAACAAATGTCTCTATGTAGACGACATTGTATTGATACATAAAAGCATGTCAAAATCAGATATCGCCCGGCTGACCAGGTTATCATGAGGAGCTCCCTCATGTGGTTACCAACATTTCAGTCCTTAAGCTCCAGTCACAGTGATGGAGAAGAATCAGGCAGAAGACGAGAGGAAAGGACTTCACATCTCAAAGTGACGGAAAATGCTTTCAACATAAGCCAGGACCTTCTGCCAGTCGGGCCCGTCTGCCTTCAGCATCTCCTCCACTGTCTGCCACACAGTTAGCATGTAAAGATTAGAAGACCAGCCGACATGGCAAGTTTTAAGAAACTTTCAAAATACTGTTGTGAAAGCCAGACATGCATTGTGTAAACCATCTCACCAGTGTGGCTGTGATCCCCACACACTCTCCTGTCTTAAAGGCGAGGTCCAGATTTTCCTTCTGTAAAAACATTGGCGTCAGAAGCAGCTTTTATCATCAGATAAACATGACACATTACAGATATACCTTTCACTAATCGATTCTTGACGCTCACTTGAAATTATTAACTACATTTTGGTCCTCACACCTTCATCAGGTAAAATTCAGTCTGAGGACCAAAATGTTAATAAAGTGAGTACAAATGTGTTGTTGTTTTGGTTCTTCCACAGTTGGTGTTTATGATCTGTCACACCTGGAGTGCAAGAATCTTGAAGTGATAGATTCCTGAATTAATGAACTTTATTGTTAACCTGTTTGCCTAGTTTTTGGGACTTTATAGCTGAAACCTCTCTTGTACTTGTGTCAAACCTTTTTGTAAATGAAATAGTTATAATTTAATTGTAGATATTACTGCTTATTACATGTGTTTCTTTTGTTTTGACATTAAACAGCAATAGTTGTACCTTGTCTGCTGGGTTGAGGGTGTCATATGGAATGTGACTTGGCAGATAAGTGTGATACACAGCACAGAACGCCAAGCCGTCCTCCCAGCTGCTGCTGAAGTTTGTGATCTCAATATTCTGCCACAGAAAACATGCGCAATGAAGACAAGATATAGTGGGTAAACAGGCGATTTTACAGATTGTGATGGTTTCTCCTCTCTAACCTCATAACCTTGGGTACGACTCTGGCACCAGCGCAGCAGGGAGTTCCTTCTGGAGCCGCCATGACGCCTCAGCAGAGCACTGAAACCATCCTGAGGTCTGGGAAGGTAAGAAAGTGTTTCAACACAGCTTTAAGAATAACTGGAGTTGTACTGCAATTTTCTTAACATAATTACATTACGTCAAAATACAAAATGACACGGAGAAAAGCAAAATCTAATGTTACAAAGTATAACAATCAACTTAAAGCCACTTTAAACAGTTGTGTTTTAGGCTGAGCTTTAAAAGCAAATACAGAAGTGACGGTGCAAATTATCCACAGTTTGTGTCATCCTTCAAGAAGAGCTTCTTCTGCAAATTTTGGAAATGCTACTCATTCATCCAACACTTATCAGCATCTTCCGTCTCTTTTACATGCTAACTTTGGTGTCTGTGGAGATGTCAGTATCAACAAAGAAACATGGCCTTAATAGTTCCTTACTTGATTGAATCTGAGCTTTGGTCTTCATCCTGTTTTCCTGCGAGACAAAAGTGGCACCAGTCATACAACTATATACTGACGAAGCAGAAGAACAACATAAAGGTGGGTTCATACTGTAGGTTAAGCTCACCTGTGTAAAAGCTGGACCAGCTGTCCTGCCGCTGTAAAATACGGTCCATTCTTCTCTGTTTTGGTGGCTCTTCTTTCTGGAAAAGTTTTGCAACATTCATCCATATAAATATGATACCTTAAAGAACATTTACATGAATTCAATAAACGTACCTTGCATAGTGGCAACGTTGTGCTTGTTTTTCTTGAGGTCCCATTTTCACTGGACAGGTCAGTCGAGAGTGGGAGACGAGAGAGACTCCTAAAAAACATTTTTTTTTTTGCATGTTTTATACTTACTTTCTTCTATTAGTAGGGGTGATTGTGTTGTGAGCATTCATGGAGACTCACCAAGATCTTTCAGACAGCATCACAATCCTCCTTGGATCTCTCTGACTCCCTTTCTTCTTCTCCAGGGCAGCCAAACTACGAAGGTATCCCTCCGCCACTCCTTTCCCCGTCAGCTGCATGCCGTCTGATCCATTTGCCTCCTCAGGATCATGATCAACAACTGCAGCATCCCCCTCTTGACTCGTTTCATTCTCCTTTTGTTGCTCATCAACATTTTTAGCTTCAGTCTCGGTTTCAGTTTCCTTGAGTTTTTCCTCCATGACTTGCTCTATTTCCCCCCCCTCCTCAGAGTCTTGTCTCTCTGTCTGCTGATCGCAGTCCGTTATGTCTTTGACCCGGTGTGCGTTCCTCAGAGCATCCAGCTCGGCCCACTCCTGCTGCTGCTGCAGGGTGAGTTCAGTTAGTTTTCTGCAGACGTCTTTGTGCTCGGCTCTCAGACTCTCCAGCTCTCTGTCCTTCTCCTGCCGTCCGTGGAGGGCCTGAGCCAACTGCTCCTTTACAGCCCTGTGGCTCTCCTGGAGCAAATCCAGAGCCTGCTCTGACTCCACCCGCAGCCGGTCTGCCACAGACACCGCGACCTGCAGGTCACACTGGAACTGATGCCACTCCAGCCTCTCCGTCTGCCATGGAGGACAAAACAAAGAGGAGCAAATGGAAAAGAAAGAGTGTAATCTGCTCTCAATATGGCTCTTAGTCTCCTCTTGTGTCCTGGATATTACTGGTGCCTCTGATCTCTTACCATAGAAATATTTGTATAAATTCAGTACACTAAAGGTATTTGGTAAATTATGTCACTTTTTCAGCAAAACCTTGTGAAGATCATATCTTTATTACACAGCAAATACATGTTTGTGAAGTTCAGGAATGCTTTAGGGCGTCATGAAACCTGCAGTTCCAACTCACCCTGAGTGTCTCCCTCAGTGTGTCCACCTCCTCAACCAGCTCATCTTTCTGTGTGATCAGGCGCCTGAGCAGCTCTGACAGACGAGTCGAACAAGAGAAGCACACAAGGTTAAGTGAAAATGGTTTTAAAATGCGACAACAGCAACCAGGAGAGGTTAATTCATTCATTCAAGCAGCATTTCAGAAAATGCTTAAGGGAACAATAAAAGGACAGGACTCATAACATTATTGGGGGCTCTGTTTCATTTAGCCATCCCAGTGAGTCAGTATGCTATATATCAGGACCCTGTCACTGGTTTACCTGAATTGGATTTGGCCATTATTAGTATTATGAGTTAAACATGTCTTAAAAGTCAAATTGTCACGTGTGAGAACAGTCTTGACTCTACAGAACAGGAAAATGAAGTTAAGATTTTATTTCCCAATAAATGAGAAGGGGCACTTCACTGACTTTGCACAAGAAATAAATAAATAACCTTTAAGATGTCAATACAATGTCATCAGGGTTATCTCAGTTTGGGATTGAAGAATGCAAATCTTTAACATAAAGCCTGGATTAATACAGGAGACATGGAGTTGGAAAGGAGTAAGCATTTACTATGCAGAGGGTTTTATAACAAAAGCAGCTGTTGGGTTGCATCATGGGAAATGTAGGATCCAGTGTTTTTAGAGCTTAATCCACACATGTTAATAAAAGTCTCAGGCCTCTGCTGTTTCTATTGTCATAATTCTTCCTTAAACTTTTCTCTTGCAAGTAAATACTAAATACTTTAGGCTTCCTCATCCTATCTAATTGAAAAAAACCCCAACTCTCCTTGTCATAATACAAAATCCCTATCATGAATTTAAATCCAAAGAATTCCTTAAGCAGGTTATAAATAATCTGTAACATCTCCAACAGAGATCAATAACAGTTTACTTAGTGTCTGTGAAACAACAAGACAGTGCAGATAGAGGACCTACCTATTGCTCCTGTGGTAACATCAGTGTTGGGGGCCAGACCTAGTGAGGCCCCATAGTGCTCCATCAGACTGAGTAAAACCAGGGTGGTCTCCTCTCCGGTTCTCTCCTCTGCAGCCTGTGGCTCCAGTCCACTGTCTCGCTCCTGCCAGCTCTCCTCTGAGGGTGATCCCCTGGACGGAGGCAGGGACGCCGGGCTGCTCGCTGCCTTCCCGTGCCTCGCCGCTGCATCGCTCACGTTCGTCTCCGAGCAGGTGATGCTGTCCACGCTTATCACAGCCCATTCTGAGGGAGCAGACAATTTCTGTGTCCAGTCTGCGATTGGAGAGGTAGCAGAGGGGGTGCTGCTGCCAGGTGGCGATGGCGTCTGTGCCTTATTTGAGGAAGCTGCAGAGGATAAGGCCATGGCAGTTGGCTCTGCCTCCGCGGGTGTGGTAGGAGGCGTGTGGAAGAAATCTAAAGGAGAACCTAAATAGTAAAACAGATGAGGAGCAAAAGAAAGAGAACATCATAGAGAGGTAAAAAAGAAAACTGTCCTGAGCTCTAAAATCATCCTAAATAGGTTGAAAAGTGTGCTAAATGCAAAGCCCCCCCTCGTCTCTTCCTCGATGCAGATGTAAGCACTCAGTGTCCGCTCCCTTATTTACCGTGCTGGGCTGACTGATGCAGCAAAAATCCTCTGCTGCCAGTGTCTTGGCAGGCAAACACTCTAACACTGTTCCCCCATGTGGCAAAGCCCAGGAAGATAAGTGATCTTACTCCAATTTACTAACTAACAGCTGCTCTCACCGCTACCAAGAGACGATTACATCCTTCATCAGTGCTACCAGCATTCTGCATAAACCAAGCACACATATGTTTTCATTTCAGTGATTGTTTTTAGCAGCTTCGTTTTGCTTCTGTATCATGAAACATTGTCTAAAATGTCACCTGTCACTGAAAAATAATGTGAAAACTATGTGATTCTTGCATGATGCAGATAGTATTCCGTTTATGGTGTGCATTGATTATTATGCAGATTTCGGCAGGCTACAGGCTTCTCCACCTGCTTTGACTCAGATATTTTCATGCTCCTTCACCCTCCTTGCCCATGTGTTGTGGTGCAGGATTTTGCAGACTCATCATTTCCCTGGCAGCAGCGTGATGTCGTCTGGCAGGAGAGCTAGTCTCATCCTCAAGCCTTGAGACTACTTCCTGCACACCGACAGCCAAGAGACGGGAAACAAGCAGCAGCATTTTAAACAGCTGTAAGCAAGAATTAAACTGAGCGAGCGGCAGGATGAATGTCTCCAGTAAAGAAGACATGCGAGGCAGCACGGGGCAATTTCACACAGTAGCTGAGCCAACTGACAGCTGGCTTTAAACTGAAGGATATTACAGGCGTGAGAGAGGATAAAAGATCTGACGTTGCTGAATCTAACTTTCACTGAATCCTCTGGGATACAGTTTCTATTTCCCTGCAAACTTCTGATTCATCACTTTCTGTGTGCCAAGAGATGTTTCTGTAATCACACAGCAGCTGACACCAGAATTTAAATGAGTCAAACGGTACATCTATAGAGTGTCAATCATTCTACAGCACTTTGGGATTTAGCCCTGTACGCATACACATTTACAAAGAAGTCTTGCAAAAAGATTTTTGTTTGACTTGGAATGACACATTTTGGCTGTCTTAGTATTAGTAGAGTATGATGAATGGTCTTTACTAAAAACACTGCGTTCACCAGTATGCCTTGTGTATTAGAGCACAAAGTGCTATTCCACCTGAAAATAGAGAGGTCATCATAATAGTCTTCTTTAGTTCTGTGATTATTCTGTGTGTTTGTTGACTGAATTTTTGTCCTTTTTGTAATGCAGAAGAGTAACAAGCACCACACTGACACCTTCCTCGGTGTAGGCTCCTCGTTACCCCTCTGCATCACAGAAGAATAAAAACTCCTGAAGACACATTTGCTGTTCTGAGTGCAAACCAGCTGATTTACACTTGGGATTCAGGGATGGGATGGGACAGACACTGAAATAAAGAACATGAGGCACTTTCTGTCTTGGAACCAGAAACACAATAGTCTAAAAATAGTCTTACAGTATAATAACCAGAAAAAAGGTTTCATTCAAGCCGGTATGAGAGTAGTGCAGCATTTAAAAAAAGTATTCTCAATCATACTTTGAAAAGAGTAAAAAATAAATCAATAAATAAAATAATCAGCCATTTTCTCTTGTGATTGCAAACCAAACCATTTGTTGTGTTGATTCCCTTTGTACCTGTATTGCCATGGCTGTCTTTGCCAGTATGGTTACCCATGATCGAGCAGGTGTGGGTATCTGGATAGGCGACCCCAGTGTCCTTCACTGTGTCCTCTGTTTTGTGAGGCCCACTGCCGTCTGGACAGGAGGGAATAAATAGAAATATTTCATGAGTTTGACTCATCACTGAAGTCTTGGTCACACACACAATAAAATGAGTGCAGCATGTCAAGAAAAGAGTCTTACAAAACCTTTTCTCAGGAAATGTTGAGTACAGAATATTCTAAGCTTTCAGGTGGGAGCCAGAACATTTTCCCTAACATAAAATACCACCAATGTCTTTTGGACAGTACAAGTCATGGTGTCAGGTACAGTAGCAGTTTTTGTTGACCTGCTCACAATAGCTGTCTGAACTGTATGAGGCCACCTTAAGCATTAAAAGCTGACAGTTTAACTGCTTTAAAATACATGTGACATACAGTAACCTAAACATATGTTGCGTAACAAAAAGCCACAGATGTGATTACATCCTTTCAAACAATGTATACACAGGCCCCTCTGCAGTGCTGTAGGGTTGCATCGTGTCACATGGTCAATTCTCTGAATTAACCAAACTCACGTTGCAAAATCAAGCGATTTAAAGTTGTCATGGTTATTAAGAAAATACATACAGCAAACGTCCCAAGGAATCTTAGAAAGGCGGTAATAGTGTGCGAAGGGAAATTCGTCATGCACATGATTTCCTATGAAGCACTAAATTTCAAAATATTTCTTTTGGCCTCCGCAGATCATTTTAGGAGGTAGCCTATATTGCGGGATCAGGCTCCAAAACCAAAACTAAAAAATAACGTAACCGTGACCGGGCGGGTGATTAGATTATGGTTTTGACATACGTTGAATCGAAACAGAGACACTGCACACACCGTTAGCGTTTCATTCATCCTACCTGCTCAGCCGGCCAGCTGGCAGACCTCCAGTTTAAACCCCGGCTGTCCGGAGGGTTTCTTCTCCGGGTGTCTCGACCTCCACGTCGGGGTTTTCTGCGTCCCGCCTCCCAAATTCACCAGAGGAGAATGTACGAGTTACTGGCATTCATGTTTTCCAGATATCCCACATTCACCACGCCGCTATGGAGAGGCAGCCACCATCTCTAACTTCGGTCCAATTCTCAATAATATCCAACTCTGCCTCGGCTTTACATCCAATGCGTCAAAAAGCAGAGGAGGCAGAAACGAACCGGTTGCGCAGTAGCTGCACGTTGGCTCGACGACAGGAGTGTTGTCAGTGGCATTATTTAGTGTTTGAAAATGTTTTCACACAAGCTAACTATTCAAATGGCTAAATCATTCGTAGCCTATTAAACAACACTGCTGGTAGGAAAGCAGCGAGAGGAAGCAGTCCGAGCAGCTGGAGGTTAATTAGTGTATAAATGCAGGTGTGGTGAAACGCAGGTAACAGGTTCTTACGGTCTGGACTACGTCACAGAGCATGTGAAAGGTAGACCACCCAAACAGACATAACATGGCTAAATCCATAAACTGGGTTGAACTGGGTGTCACTGAGACGTTTCAGTAGGTCCACGTGCGTTGTACTGGCTACAGCTACTCCATTATTGAATGCAAAGTCATATTATTACGTAGCCTATGGAGTTGAAATTGGATAACTGTACTGAACAATGCACTTCACACTCGTTCCCCATCACTAAGTGTTAGTGTTCATTTTAAAATCCAAATCCAGCTGCAAAGTGAAACAAGCAATTTAGTCCAATTTTAAACCAATACAATCCCACAAGGAATATGTTATATGTGTGTGGAATATGTTTTTTAAATCACAATTCAAAGGAATTTGTCCACATTACAGTTGAAGCCTCTACCTCTGTATGGCAATCACACAGGATCCTGATTTTCAGCAGTGCAATGAAATAAACAGGAAACACATACTGAGTGTATGGGCTACATTAAGAGTTAGCGATTGGAGCTACATTTTCTTTTTGTTTGTTTTTTTGGTTCATTTGAGACATCACACAGGAATGCCAAATTAGTTGTTAGAGTCTGGACTTAACTTTTTCAGCATTATGGAGAGGGACAGAGTGAGACTGAAGTGTTGCGTATTATCATGATTTTGTAGGTGAAGTTGTACTTTGAATGTTTCAGCACCATGGCCAGAGCACAGTGAAGATCTCCTGTGGCGATCCCCAGTGGACAAATTCAGTACTGACAGGAGCAATGCAAGAGGGAAGACTATTTGGTGTTTCATTATTTCTGTAAAGTACAAGAACCATCAAGAAATTCACAAAGAAATACAAATCTAAAGGATCTAACTTTCATTGAGGAGTTCTGTAGAAGATATTCCTTAATTTTTGCCCAAATTGAAAAAAAGAAAAACAGTTGGTTTAATAGTTGCATAAGATTTAGTGAGATAACTTGCTTGAAGACTGAATGAAGTTAGTTTAAGTGCTAACTATTTGACAATTCTTAAGGCCATTGGGATTTTTTAATACTTCATACAGTATTTAAAAAACATCCAAATCATAACTTTGTGGGAGTTTTGTAAGCTTCATGCACAATAACACTGTTTTGGGGAGGTTTTTCCCCATTTATGCAAAACATACACACTATCATTATTGCTGTTTTTAAACATATTCTGCAATGCCTCCGTTTTTAAAATTTTTTTATTTCTTTTTAGCTTCCAGATATCATATGTACACTGTGTGTGTGTGTGTGTGTGTGTGTGTGTATTATATTGTTGCCAAGGTTATGTCATCGGTGTTTGCCACTGTTGTAAGTGCAGACTGATTTGCACTGTGTAAAATCTATTTGTCTCTGCAGTGTGAGCAAAGGTTAAGAGATGCAGGCAGTTTTCCAGCTTCTGGCTGGTTTCATGCACTGCACCCACACGATTTCTCGGTGACCTGTACACCACATCACACTTCAAAATCAGTTTCTCAGCATTAGAAATCAATCTCACCATGTTTCTTCACACTAATCCCACTCACTTTTATTACCATAAACACTGTCTGCAGAGCCTACAGCACTTCAAGACAAAACAAGTTGCTCTCCTGTGAATTCCCTGCCTTTTCTGGAATAAACTTTCACAAAATAATGATATAATAATGTTTTATTAAGACTGAGGAGCTTAATGAGTCTTTGGCTCTAAGTTCTGGACTGATGTCTCTCTGGGAGGGGGCTGCAGGTAAAAGGCAAAAAGAGATGTACAGTAGATTAAGGAGGAGACTGTAAAGGTGTAGCTTAGGTGGATGTTAATTATGAGGAACTCTTTTTGAGGAAATATACAGTATGCTGATCTTGTGCTTTGCCAGTGCACTGCTGATACCAAACCCTGCAGGAGCTGCCCAGTAACACAGCAGTCTTCATTAAGCTCTGCTGGAGGAAAGTGCCTTGCCCAAGGTCATGTCAGCACAGTATTTTTCATTCATACCCTTACAAATACAAAATTTTTTCAGAGTGTCAAAGGTACATTTTTTTTGTTTATTTTGCCTGTGCAAGCAAAGTCAATGTTTATATATTTAATCTTATATCATTTCTTATCTAATTGCTAATTATTACAAATGTTTTAATCATCATTTTCTCTTATTTGATCTTTTACGTTATTTTATTTACTTTTGTAACTTTGTTTATGAAAAGTACAAAGTTGTTATCAAAATTGAATATCAGGAAAATTAATTTAACTGACAGGATAAAGGTTTTGAAAATTGGGTAACTGTTATGTCACTATTATTTGTAGGCTATATTTGAAGTTAATGTTAATGTCTAACTCATATAGGACCTATGTACCTCTGAAAGCTCATACTGGTTCCGCAATGTAATATTTACTAAACGTGGTTTGTAAAATTAGATAGTTTTTTATTGTAAAAAAACGATTATTCACTAGCAAGTCCACCATACATACAGCACCTGTCCTATATCTGTGTATTTTCACTTTGAATTATGTGCGTCACCTGTTTGAGGTGTTAAGTTAGGTTATTATGTCAATACAAGTAGGATACTGTAGGTGCAGACTTCGTGAAAATGGCTGCCTTCAGATGAGGAGCTGTATCAGTGACCACAACAGCATCAGTGCATTACAATTCATCTCCAGAGGATGAAGTCTGCCGCCGCATCTGGACTTGCGTCGGACAAGAAAACACATGCCGTCATCATGGGAAACTACGGCTGCTTTGGTGCAGATGTTTCTGACGAGCGCGGCAGCGATGAACGTTTTCACGGACACCAGGGGACATGATCGCCTCGCACTCATTTATCGCCCGTACACTATCGAAGAAGAAGTGACCTCCGAGGAGGAAGATGTCAGCGCTGAAAAAGGTAGGGAGGAGGATGTCGTGTTTATGCATGAACCGAGTCTGCAGCGAGCCTGTTATTGACTTGATGTCTCAAGTGCACCCTACATGGGGTCTGATGTAGGCTTCGGGTTGTATCGCACCAGGTCTGAAAATGTAGCCTAAATGTCAGAAACTGCCAGAAGTTCTGTAGAGCACGAGTGACTCACTCCCTGAATGACTTGTTCACTCGTCTGGATGTCCTGCCCGGATCAATCAATAGCACTGAATGATGCATGATGTGTAGGTGAGAATTAGAGTACAAGTGTTTTGGAGGTGGAGGTGGAGGTGTGTGTCGGGGGAGGAGGGCGGGGTGTTTTGTTGTTGTTGTTTTTTTGTTTTTTTACCGTGGTGAGGAGCCATTGTGAATGGAGGGGACCCACAGCTTCTCCCTCAAGTTTCTTCTGTCTGTAAATGCCCACGTTCCCATTGTGCTGCTCCCCTCCATTCAGTAAACGTATTTGTGTGTGTGTGTGTGCCTGGAGTGACTCAGCTGTATTGTATTATTTCTGTCATCCATCTTTTCATCTGTCACAGGTGTTACCATGGCTACTACAGACTCACTGCTGTCTTTTCTTTGAGAAGGACTCAGGTAAGATGTGGGAGGGGTGATAAAGTCATGTCGCGTGAAGGATGGATGTTAGTGTGTGTCAATGGATGTGAAGGAACAAGTGATGAATTTCAGGAGGAAGATCAGACCATTTTGGCCAGTTGATGATGTTTGCGTAGTTGGTGTTTGGTAGGACTGTTAAATTTATTCCGATATATACCACAGACTTTCATTTTTGTCCAAAAATGATTAAAAACACATCAATGGGTCACACCATTGTGCTGTATGACATGTTCCTTCATTATAAACACAGGCTCTGTAGTATAGTAGACATTTTACCATATTAATATACAAGCTCTATGACCACTTAGTCGGCCTGGCATAGGCTATATAATTTTGACTTGTGTAATTAAATCCAAATTTCAAATGTCAGATTTCTCACCATGGTTTTCCTACACTTGCATACATGTGACCTAGATTGCCTCACAGCACTGTCACCTGTTGTAAACAATAAAATGTTCCTGTATTCTAGCATACAAGGAAATAATACTAAATATAAACATAACTTCAGCATAGCCCATGAATAATTCACTTTCAAAAATATAAATTAAACTATTGTATGAACTACAATGATCTCAGAACATATATGAGGTAATAGTAAAAGTAATAAACAATTACTGCAGTTTAATTTGCATCAATCCCAATTACATCATCCTGGTGCCAGAAAAGCAAATTTGTGTAACTCTGCAGCGGACAATAGTTCCAACAAATGCACTATTTTACTGCTTTTTGAGTAATTTTAGCTAAAAAAAAATACGTACGGCTGTTCAAGGAAATAATATAGCCTTTATTAAAGAATGAAACTTTATATTTGTGGCCCATACAACACACTTCATGGGACTTGTCAACAATTAGAAAAACATAGGCCTATAGTGCCAATCTTATTCTTTACACTACTTCATAGATTTGAGAACTGCATCCACCATAATAGGAAGGGCTTGAGCCTATAGACAAATCCGTAGCATATCTGCATGCTTGAATGCAAGTTGTCCTATGACGTGAATAATTTTCTTTTTACTTTTTTGGCTGGACCGCAGTCCTCAGGGGTCGTTGCTCTCGCCTCGCGCAGCATCAATGGCGTGTGTGTGTCTGAGTTCAGTGCGACTCTGAGCTAGAGTGTGGATACCCGACCCGAGCCTGACGGGACCTGATGGGACCGGGCCGGGTTCGGATAAGAATTTAGATGTCATGTTCGAGTTCGGGCTACCTGACATGCTGCTGTGTTGTCCTACGGCCTATTCAGTGCTGGAGTCTGTTATTTACGTGACAACGCATGAACGCAACTCAGGCTATTTGTTACGTTCAGGCAGACCGCGGTAAATATTCAGCCTAAACCAGGGAGAATGGAGGACATCAAACAAAACTTGTCATCAGGAAAGTTTAAAACTGCCGAAAACCATGCAGGAAAGTCGACGGTATGGAGACATTTCGATTTAGTCGTCAATGCAGATGATAACGAAGCAGTTGGTTTTGTGAAGTCTACGTGTGCTGTGCGTGCGGTGTGTGTGTGTGAGCAGCAGCCTTTTGACGGTCATTTTTACACTGTCCATGTGTAATCAGAGTAAACAGACAAGCTATATCTAAGATAACAATAACTGCATGTCAGGTAACAAACTGCGTCAGCCTGTGGGGTTCGGGCCGGGCTCGGTTACTACTGTCTCGGGCTCGGTCAGGTTCGGTCAGAAAAATGCGGCTCGAGCCGCATTCTGCTCTGAGCAGCTGGTTGTTTCTGTCCACTCTCTCCTTGCTATATGTCTGTACGTTCACAAAGTAAAGTACATCCGAACAGAATCAGAACTGACTCGTTGTGTTTATTCCTCCAGAAGCACCGCTCTGCCCCCGCCTCTCTGTCCAAAAGCTCCGCGGAGCTCAGCAGCTGTCTATGGGCATGCGGTGGATCTGTCACCCCGCTCTGCACTCTGCAAAACCCTGCGATACATGTGAACTTTTCGCTTGAGTTGAATATTTTCAACTTGCGCTTTCACCTGCCACTCAATACACTGTTGCCTGCCACAAGGTATTAAGCGCAAGTTATTTGGAGGTCTCGTTTTGGTGCTTTTTAACACGTTTAACAGCTAAAGAGCACA